>CABFOQ010023929.1:0-48696 GCA_900660455.1 Gephyroberyx darwinii
CTGTGAGTGATAGGGATTCGTCAGGACAGCTGCAGGACCGCTTGGGGACAACCAGGGTCCCTGTTTTGGAAGGGGACTGTCCTCTCAGTTGAAGGGAGAAGGAGGAAGTCAGATGGGGAGGGGTGGTTACAGTCACTGTAATGAACAATGAGGGACATTTTCATAAAAAAGCAACACATGGGATAGACCAATGGATGCTGCACATTAACAGCTGCACAGAAACTGTAATGTTAAGACTCTGGAGGGTGGATAATAAATGGGTATTCATTCTGAGAAGGGAAACGTCTCTCACCAAATTCTGATTGGCTGTTTGGGAAGAGGATGCGGAAGACATAGTCTGTGGCCTCATCCTCCTCTTTATCTGAGACTGAGTCTGAGGAATACGATCCATGAGGAACCCTGTTCCGCAGCTTGGGGAACACCTTGCCCTGCAATCAGAAAATCATTGTCAAACTAATGCCAGAGTCACTAAAGCACCAAAGCACAGCTGAGCTATCCATGTGATCTTAAGAGGCTGAGCATCTGTATGCTGAAGCCTTTAAATAGTGGCTGAACATGCGTGGGTGGCTTCCATTATTCAGTTTGCCCCACAGATATTATGAATGCCTTTCACAGTCTAACAAACACATCCATTCATACAAGAGGACACATATTGTATGGTGATGGAAACATCATGGTGAGAAAACAGCAGGCCATACATTCATCAGTCACACTCCAACCATTGATGCAAACAGGCAAAATACATCACAGGTCACAGCCTGCCATCTCCAAATCCAAATGTCATTTTTATTGAGTGTATTGATCGGATCAGGCTGATATGCTCCAAAGCATTTTAGTACTTATATCGTTTTCATTGGAAGCATGGATAGTAATCGTAATTTGTGTTTTGGGTCGAGAGAATGATGCTCTGACCTTTCCCCTCTGGGACCAGAGTGGAGGGTCTAGCTGGCCGTGGGGAAGCAGGCCATTCTCAAGGCAGGAGAGGAACTGGAGCAAGTGGCCTCCCTTGGGGAACCGAAGTGGAGGCCTCTGGATCCCGTCCTGACTCACCAGAACCACCGTTCCCCCACTGTCCACTAGAGGAGGACAACATACAGGAACAAGTCAAGATGATTGCTGCTTTAAATTATTCATGATGACAGTTCATTGGACAGCTGTGTAACCAGAGACTGTGATAATAAATAGTAAACATAGTAAAAGCAAACATAGCAATGAGTTAAAGGTGAGTGCAGTGTGACTGAAGAAGCAGTGGTTGTGACAAATAAATCTCATTGCTTATGATCCACTGCTGGCTCTTGTACACTTCAGCTACAGACCGGTACAGACCAACAGCTTATGGAAGCTAGAGCCATGCCTGGAGCCCAGACCCACCCTGTTGATGACAGTGCAAGTAAACAATCTCCTCCAGACGGATGGTCATGGCATAGTCCCAGTAAACACTGAAAAAGATTCAAGCAAATAAATAGTCACACAATCCATTCTCCCCTTGTCACGCGGAGTGGAACACCAAATAACACTGAGTAGTAAATCAATGGGGAATGTGTACATTTTATTTGTGTGAGACAAAATCAGAGGGAACTGGTTAATCTAGAAAAGAATCAAGTGTGGACGCACAGATAAGCAGACACGTAGTTGCCTCACTGAGCAATCTACTTTTTGGTGAGATAAACCATGCACATGCATAGGAACATAATATGGTTTGTTAGTTTGAGTGATGCTTGACAGTGTCTCAGTCAATAAGGCATCTGGTGGCTACTGGTGTGCTGAAAATAAGCCTCATCATATCAGCAGCATTTACTCCAGGATGCAGAGCCTCTGAGTCACACAGAGACACATTGCATTATTCAGTAATACTCAACTGTTACGCGTACAGCAGACAGGAGCAACAAATAATGGTGCACTGTCTCATGTGATCGTTGAAGCACATTAATACCAACAGACTTGAGTGAAATAATATTTGAAAGGCTGTAAATCTGTGTTAGGTATGGATTCATATGCACTAGTCACATGTCAAATACATATACAGGTTTGGTTGACAGACATGACCACCATAATCCTATTTCAGCTGGGTAGCTCTGCACCTGCGCTCATAGTCCAAGTCTCCGACAGAGCCATTCATGAGCTGATTGGGTGTCCACTTCAGGGTCATGATGTCGGCTGTCTGGTGCAGAGAGAGGTACCCTGGGATGGCCTCCATGTCATCCCTCTGAAACAACCATGAAGACAGTTGTTGGGGCTATTTCTGTATTAGGCTAAAATAGATTCATTGTCTGTGCAAAAGAAAACCAACAGAACTACAGTACATTGTGTAGTCTTCGTCTTCACAGTGTATTGACACACAGCAGGGTGCTATAAATGCAAAGAATCACCAGAATCTGAACTGGGTACCTTGAAATACAGTTTCAGCTTTAGAGAAACTCAGACCATAATTTTGTAGGTCCTGAATGTGCTACTGATTTGACAACTGAGAAAGGTTTGATGGATGTAACTCTTGGTGTTTTGAGGCAGCTTTAACCAGGTTTGCCATTTACCTTCACATGCACAATGATGGTTTTATACTATATTTTGCTGCAGTACATTACAGCACTCTGAATGGTGACCCAGTAGAAGGGGTTCAGAGTATATTCTCTGAGAGCGTATGCCAAAATGTGACATCTTTACTCTGATACATTGTACCCCTCCATGTCTCCACAGTTAGTTAATAGTTAATCAATAGTCATTATCAAATGGATTGCCATTACCTAGCAATTTATATTGTCTGTTGTAAAGGCAGAAGAAATTGTAGATACACTGTCCTTATTTTCTCCATCTTGTGTTTAGTTGTAGAACTTCACCGTACAATATAGATTTTCTTTAGCTATGAACCACAGAGATGAGAAGAAGTGGACTGTTACCGGTTGCACGAGCACATTGTTTTTGCCGAACAGCAGGGTAGCCCTGTTGTTCTGATGCAGTGACTCCACGTAGTCACGAGCCGAGGGTGAGGGGGAAGGGCGCTCATCCATGCTGCTGCTGGAGTGCCTCTTCTGGATCTGGGAACAGACACTAAATGAGGTCCATCCCTGTTGCCATATCAATCTACCACTCATTCCTCCATGTTGCTCACCATGTTTGACTTTTACTATGCTGAGGACTGATGACTGTCTTTGCAGAATCAATTAGAGCAGGCCAGTCAAATAAGACCAGAGCATAGTTGTTTTCCTTGGCTAAATCCTGCGCTTCACATGTTTCAACATGAAATATAGATTTCATTCATTCAAGATAATCAAAATGTGTACTGAAGCCATTCCCACTCTGTAATAAAAGCTATTATACTTTCCCTTGGGCGCGCAAATATACAGCGCTTTAAAAATCACAGAGCGTTGTGCACTGCAAGATATCCCGAGCTGCACTGGGTCACTGATAACTTGAAGAGTGAACTGGAGTGTGGGTTTCAGATTCACTCTGTCCTTTCCCTTGGGACACACTGGGTTTCAGTTAATGCAGTGGTCTTGGCAGGTTCTCTCTAACAGGGTGAGAGACGATCTAAGAGGGGAACCTCAACGATCAGGCTCACCACTAAAATTCTGTCTGCCTGCTAGTGTATCGGAATAATACATAGTCTATACATGGTTGGATGGCCACATACTTATTACTACTATTAGGACTTACACACAGAGCGGGCCTCTTGGTGGGAGAGTCCTGTCTGCAGTGGCCACCGTGGATGCGGTGTCTTTGCACCAACTCGTCAGCTGAAGGGTCTGTCCAGAAGTGGTCAGCTGTCTTCATCTTTGTGTACTCCAGTGCACAAGGCCCAACTGTCGTAATGAAGATGCACAATTACAGAGGACAGATACCAGCCAACCAGTGTCCAGCATCCAGCTAACTTTTCAACATCAACGTGACCTAAGAATTGCTTTGAGAACAATTAAATGACTTTCATCACAATCTTACATATTTGCACACAATTTTTCAGTTGAGGCTAAATCGATGGGTGAGACCAAACCAGGGTGCACCACGTGATTTTAGAAAATTGTGGTGAAAATACTGCAGTATTGTTTTTGAGTGATCTTCCTGCGGTACCTGGATGTGGAAAATTTGGCTTTGATGATAAACCGATTACCGAAAAAAGTGTGTCCAGTCTAAAAAAAAAAAGTCTGCAACCAGTCATAATGCAAGATAAAACAAATGGTATCTTCAGAGTAGAATATATAAATGCTTACAGTGTCCCAGATAGTTACCTAACAAAGAGGCAAGGATAGGTCCATCCACAGGGTCCATCAGAACAGCCTCTTTCTCATAGAACTTACTGGAACACAAACAGGTAATAGGAATCAACATGGAGTTCCTTCTGACGTGGACAGTCACAGACCATGCCGCTTGACCTCCTTAACTCACCTGCTGTTCTCCACCAGGTAAAGGACAATCTTGTCCAACACCTTCTCAAACAGGGCTGTGCGAATCCATAAGTTTTTAACAGACTGCGGGGTGAGGCTGGGCAGCCGAGGCAACCTCCGCAAGCTGTCTTGGCTTGGCAAGCTTTGGTTCCGTCTGCAGCAGGAGAGGGCGAGGGTAAAAAGATATAGGAAGTTTAAATAGAGAAAGTATAACGTGTAGAAAAAGGCCTTAAACACTTAAAGGACACCCAGTGTGTGGGATTTTAAAGCACCCCCAGCTATTTTTTAAATAATGCACATTGTGCTCAGAGCCCAATCCATCACAGACGACTATTGCATGTAGGTCCGTCCCCCTGCACCCGTTGCGAGCAGGGAAAACTCCATCTGCGTGAGCCGGATGACATCAGTGATTCATGATTCATACCAGCTCATGAATATGGATTATTTTGAAGCTTTTTAATATAAAAATAGCCTTCAAGTAAGAGGACAGCCAATTGTTTTCAATGCTGTTGCTTGGAGCTACAACCAAATAGCCTTTGATATAAGCTTTGATCTGAGCTGTGATGTGTGAAACCGAGCTGTGATGTGTGTAGATGGGAGTGGTCTCTCTCACTTGCTCTCGATGATCTGCTCAAGCTCCTGGGCCTTCCTGCACAGCTCCTCAGCTGGGGCGAAGCTCTTCCCCACCTTCATGAAGAGCGCTGCTATCTTGTTGCTACGCAGAAAGCCTGCTGCTCGCCGTTTTAACCCATGCAGAACACAGGCCTCCACTGCAGCTGTGTGGAGACGTACACGGTTGGAAACATGCTAACACACTTCAACAAAGTGCACTTCTACACTTCCAGGGGTTGCAACAATAGCTGAGGGCCATGACTTTCAGCCACATGGAATCTGTTTTGGACAAGGCTCAAAAACACTCGCAGCAACTGATGTAGAAGTGTTATGCTATATATCATGTCATGCAGACTTGCTTCCATGGTATGGAAATAAGTCCAACTGAGAGAATATTATTTCAGTGGGAGAAATCTCTCAGAGTTTTCATGAATGAATGAATGAATGAATGAATGAATGAATGAATAAATAAATAAATAAATAAATAAATAAATAAATAAATAAATAAATAAATAAATAAATAAATAAATAAATAATTCCGCTACATTAAAGAAAAAGTGTGGACTACTTTGTTCTCACTGTTGACTGAATGGATACTCTGTGTGAAGAGACTTGAGCATGCTTTGAGAATTGTCTGAAATGAGCCAATTTTTAAATTCATTTATGCTTTGACATAATCATCTTTGCATTTGCAAAGAGTTTATCCAATAAGATGCAGTGCACACGCTAGCAACAACATAAATGACATGATGCGACACTTGCACAATCACCAATCTACTGTACAGAAAAAAGACACCCATCTTCCATCTAAAGCCTACGTGGCAGTGCCTTGAGCTGTGTTGACATTTGAGTTGTCTTTCAGGACTAATCCTGTGGCTCTGTTCACATGGGGTCAGGGGAAGGCTGTGGTTGTCATGGAAACCCATGTTGATGGAGCACTACAGCTCCGGGAGAGAGGGGCTTGCGATTCATCAGCATCAACGTTTCTCTCTCTCCCTCACCCTCTCTCCTTCAAATACGGCTTCTCTCCTTCCCCCATCGTGTCTGTCTATGCGTCTGCCTGAGTCACTTTTTCACTCATTCAATCCTCCTGAGTTTCTTCGTCACTGCTGCTCTTTTCTATAATCTCTTTGTTAACTGGGTTTTTACGGATTTGAAAATACTTCATGGCCGCCAATTTGTCAAATTTCATCATTTTGTATTTTGGGGGTTATTGTGGAATAAGTCGTCAACATCCTCTCTGTCTCTCTGTTGATCTTTCCTCCCTTCTCTCTTCCTGCATTTTTGCTCCTTATCTCTACGTGCCACTCTGTGTTTTTTCCTTGTTATTATGAGAGCAAGAAGCTAAATGTCAGAACAAAGCATAGCATTAAAAAGGTCTCCTCAGTCTCCCATCATTTGTTGTAACTAGTGTCTTACACTACTGTGGGTGCATACCGTTTAAATATGGCTGCAAATCCCTATAGTAAGAGTAGTAGCATCAGTAGTAGTGTGGGTATTAATACTATGTTAATGCAACACTTGGAAAATCTGTTCACCACTTTAGATCACAAATAAATAAAAACAAAGAGCACAATATAGCAGACAGGGCGAATTTGATTGGTCATGGTAATAATGAGATTAATGTCAATGTTTTCGGTACATTTTAGATGCTTTATCCATACCATTTTCCACAACCTCGATCACAAATAGCTGTTAAATGTGTCACATAGGAAATGAGCGTCTGGGTAACATGAGTCCTCTCTCCAGTCACTCTTAGTAAAAAGGTAATAACAGCTACTGGAGTAAATTGCCTCTAATCAGCCTGTATCTGTGGCAACTGAGCACATTAAGAGACTCTTGGTGTCTGAGTTCCCAGTGACACAGACCTGCCCAATCCTTCATTCAGCCCTCATCCAAAGGCACCAAAACAAGGTCTAAATATGGCCAAGCACACTATGGACCATTGGTACGTCTACTTGTGCTGACATCATAACAATTTAAAACCCATTTTTGTTCCACCAGTTCATATATTGCTGATATTTACAGATCACCTTGATGTGTAAAATGAACAAACATTTCATGGACAACTGCTGAACAAACCGTTTTCAATGTATCAAAAAATATTAACCAGAATTTCCAAACTCTGAATTTGCAAATTCAAATTTACAAGGTTGTTTTTTTTCTGAGATTTAAATTCCTTTTACTCTATTAATTTAGTCATACCTGGGTTTACTGTCAACCCCTCTGGAAACACGATTTCTTAGCTTGATTGCGCTACTGTTCATGGTTTCACAGCTCAAATCAACAATGGCCTTTTGAGACACACTCTTCTAAGAGCGTACGCTTTGGTTGTCATTTAGATTCTGCCTTGGCAGCTCATAAAAGCAGCCATGATGATAGCGGCTAATTACTCCCTAGTGAGCTGGCCGAGCCTCTGCTCTTCCCCCATCCTCCACACTGTGATCACTAAACAACAGCGACAACAGCGACAACAGCAGAACGAGAATATGGAGGAATAAGAGCCACAACAAAGATCACATAAAGTCAGGAGGAGAAAGGCTAGCAGGAAAATAGAGAGTGGAGAAGGTCTTCCTGAACTGCTACATGTCTGCTGTGCTGTGTCGTGCTGTACTGGTTGGGGGGGCAGTCAGTAGAGAGATACTCCTCAGATTGACCAGCAGCTGTTAAAACCTCACATCTACAGGCTATAAGGATGGTACAATGGCTGATGTGCATCAGGCCAGGGAAACTGACACACTACCATAGAGCTAATGGAAACACAAAACAGAATCCAAATGAGAGAAATTGGGACTTCATGAGGCATTGGTCTTTCTTCTGAGAACACACAAGTTTCTTATGACCCAAAACTGATTTGTAGACTATATAATATATTTCCCAGTGAAAAATTAGGGAATCACTTGAAGCTTCCCATGTGTCTTGACCCAGATACTGAATCAGAACCCTTCACTCCATTTTTATTTTGACTGTATCAAGCAAAAATATTTTCAATCTGTGATTTCAGTATTTCTTCTTCATCACTGTGTGGTAATAGTACCGGGTAGGACCCCCTTTTGCCTCCAGAACAGTCTGAATTCTTTGCGGCACGGATTCAACAAGGTGCCCTTCTGCACACCACTGTTGTGCTGTTATTTGAGCATTTGTGGCTTTCTGTTAGCTTGTCTGCCCATTCTCCTCCGACCTCTCTCATTAACAAGGTGTTTTTGGCTCACTGGATGTTTTTTGTTTATCGCACTATTCTCTGTAAACTCTAGAGACTATAGTGGTGAAAATCCCAGGAGGGCAGCAGTTTCTGAGATGCTGGAAGCACCACGTCTGGCAAGAATCAAACCACGGTCAAAGTGGCTTAGATCAGGATCTTGTTTGGTCGAACAAAAAACTAAAACACTTCACCATGTCTGCAGGCTTTATATATTGAGTCAGCCACATGATTTGCTGTTTGGAGGAGCAGGAGTACCTAATAAAGTGGCCAGCAAGTGTATATACACCCAGTGCTAAAATGCTTACTGCATTGGTCCCTGAAGATGGTTGATTTACCAGCACAAATCTACATGGCTGTTTTGACACTATTTTTTCCTACATTTACTCTAATGGCGTGCTTTTATCAAACTAACTCAAACATAATTTGAGGGAATGGGGTCCTTGAATATGTGAAGTCACAGAACATTAACCATAACATTTATCACACTGAGCTTAGGACTGTTAAGCTTAGAAAGTCATAATAATCATGGGAATCAAATATTAAGTGAGTAGAGAGTCTGTCTCCACACACATTGCCCTGAAATAATAAAAAAATAATTATCTGCAGCCTGAGAACGTACAGAGTCATATTAAAAAAATACTGACATCCCCAAACATATCTTGTTACTGATTACAGCCCTGCTTTGTAGAGTACCACTGAGCCAGACATCTGACTAGTGTGACTGCCTGTTGGTACCTGTATGTGGGCAGTGTGCTTTTCACAGCAATCCTACTGTGCTCCATCAGCACCATTTGGAGGCATGCAGAACAACATTTGGCGAAATAATAGACATCAAATGGCCTTTATTATTATTATTACCAGTATTTTTATCCTTTAAACTAAATATTCTATGGATATATATGTTGTGCCTCTTCATCCCTTAGGGCTGGCTACCCATTTAAGGTAGTGCATGTTCCAAAATTGCCCTCTTATGATTAAAGACGTTGTGCTGCAAATATATCCTATAGCTTGTTATTGGACAAGGGTCAACACAAGTTAAACAACCTAATGCCAAACTATATTTTCACTATAAATACAGAAAGAAATTCAGCAGGTTGAAATTGATCAGAAATCATGTCACAACAAATAAAGTACAAAGTACAGACACTAGCATAAGGTAACAACGACAGCAACATAAAGGCAAAGGGAGTATCTACCAGTAAAGAGAGCAACACTTCATAGTAATTTTCACACCAGGAAATAAAACACAAGTATAACATTACCAAGCACAGGGTATTTATAGCCTTGAGGTACATCGACTGTGATATTCAATAAAACAATACAGCTCTGTTTTGGGACACAGATTTGTTGAAATTGTTTATTTTTTAACAATGGTTACTTACCACAGAAGGAGACAATATGGCTGCTGTCTTCATGAACAAACTTCCTGGTGACAGCTTCCTCCATAATCTGCTTCACCTGTGAATGACACGGTCGATGCTGGATGACTCATTCTTTAATAAGCTACAATGTGCATGCGGTGTGTCAGGGTGCGTTGGTGAAGGTTTGAGTAAGAATAAAAGTATAAAATAGTAAGTATAAAAATAAGGGGATTTATGAAACAAATTAATCCTTGTATAAAAAGACATGGGGTTCAGTCGGTGCTCCAATGACAGCAAGTAGGGCACAGGGGTAACGAGAGAGGTTTAGGGGAAGAAAGAGATAGAGGTGGGCTTGAGTAGGAAGAGTGCATGTTACGGATGAGTCACCAGCTCTCATCCCGTGGTTCTCTATTGGGAAATGGAGGTGGATGGCTCAGGGGGCTTTGTTCATCCCTCAGAGACCACCTGACTGAATGCCTTATAATGCTCAGAGGGAGCAATTGATTCATTACGTCAAAAGCTGATGAAATCCTACTCATGTAAACACAACTTTTGGAGAGAAATGAAACAAGCTGGAGGCATTCGGTCGTGTGTCTTCACAAGGTAACATGCAGTAGAAACCCATGGTTTTATCTTCTCCCTGCTGGCCTGGCCGCGGGCAGTGTTCGTGGGGACGCAGAGCAACTACAGGCCAGACATCTCTGTGTGTGGGCACGGCTCTGTAATCTGCATCGGGAATATCAACCTCCGGACACAGCCACACAGATAGCTGTAATTTCCTGTTGTAATGAGTCTGTCCACAGTGGACATATTACAGTGCCGACGGAAAAGTGCTGTCGAGTTCATCTTCAACACAAATACACATCTGCACACACTCCTGTTTGAACACATGCACGCACACAGACACACACACACACATTATTAGATGTTCGAAATTAATGGAAGCAAACAGTTTTAATCCACATGATTTGATGAGGATTTGATGCAGCAATATGAAAGACTCATAACCCTGATTAAAATGCTAAAGTGCCTCTCAATGAGATCAAGCCTATGGCCACCATTTGCTTTTCTTGTCCATTTCTCTCTCTGTCAGTTACACACTCACGGACACACTCACCTGCATGCACCTGCATTTCATCTTCCTGTCCACACACTGATTCAATGAAACAATCCTTCGGTCTTGTGAGTAAATCTCTTTATTGCGAGTGATCACACTGGTCATGAAGCAGTTGACTGGCCAACAAAATTACTTTTCATTGTTTGATATTTACAGCTTACTCAAAATATGTTTTGGAACATTAACCTTTATTATCAAGTAAGATATTGCTTCTCAACTTTAGGGATCGCTTAATCTCAACTTTATCTGTGTTAGTTGCTGTGCATAGTTGGATCATAATGCCAGCGAGTCTTTATTCTTTAATTATTAGACCACACACACATACATATACACAGTGCAAATAGGGGTAATTTTCATACAAAAAACAAAGACACAGAAGCATTGGCAATAGCACAAATAATATTTTCAGGTTTCATTGTTTGACATAAAACTCCTTCAGCGATAATGGCACTGAGAAAAATCTGCCCACTGAGCAGCGATTACCCTCCCAGAGAGTACTATGACTCACTATTAACGCAAGCTGAAATCTAAAATTTATGAATATTACATCTCTCGAAAAGGTTGACAAAATACATAGAAAACAAATGTGTACAACGCCCCTGAAAACATTTACATTAAAAACTGTTCCCCAATCAGAAAGCAGTCATTATTTACCCTTCGCATCAGTAGCATTGTTATCTTCAGCATCAACAGATGATTCATGCTGCCAACACAACAGAAGCAATGCCAGTCTGATCTGATGGATGCCCAGTATGCTCATGATCATACTTTTAAAACCTGCACACACACACGCACATGCACGCACATGTACGCACACGCACACACGCACACACACACACATCGTGTGTACAGTACACACACGATGCTCAACAACATGAGACCTATGTAAAGTTGATTGATTTGGAGGACACTGACTCCTCCTTGAGTTTTATTGGCTGTGTTTTCTCATCAGTCTGGAATACAGATCAAGCCACTGTGGAATTTATATGGTGAGGTGTCTTACCAGACAACCTGCAGGTTTCTATGGAGACAGCACGTGTGTCTCAGTGTATCACTTCCACCTAAGAAGATGCATCAACAACATTCATTCATCTCTGAAATAAACAGAGATGACTGCAGCTTGCCGACTATAGTAACTAATACATTCACCTATGCTGTGGCTGAATCATCAAGGATCATCCAGGCACATAGAGACCTGTGATTTATTTGATATCAAGTAAAGCAGAAATCTACACAAAGTTAACAATGAAGAGTAGCCAGATTGACTCAAATCTACTGACATCTACTGACATTGCCACCACAAAATGTACAGTACAGTGTTTTCAATGGAAAGAATTTCAACATAAAACAACTGTGTGTTCCCCAACAACAATCTACCTCTCTGCTACAGCAGCAAAGCCTGATGAATCTCTTCTAACCCACAACTATAGCCTAAAGGGATTGGCTAGAGTGATAAAGGACCTTTAGAGTATTCCAATTAAGTCCTGCAACAGCAGAGCCAAGGGGATACCCCATTCCATTAACATCCATCCCTCATTGTTCATCATGTCTGGTCACTAAGAGTATGCAATGAGAACAAATCATCACGTTTATGTAAGTCAAGCCACACACGCAGAATTATATATATATATATTATATTTATTATGATTATTGGGTTAAATTGCGGTTATCCATAAGGCTGCTGAATAGTTTATGTTTAGATTAAATGATGTAAACAGATGAGAGGCTTCACACCCTGCAGCGCCAACTGGTTTCTTAAGCAATAAAATCTGTAAAATACATCACAGTGCCTTGAATAAAACAATGTGGAGGCAATTTTCACCTTCAGCATGATGGCAATTTGTATGTTTTAACAATTATTTAGTTTGATTATTATTTATCCCCATGTTTTGAGTATAGGCCCTTACAAACGTCTCCTTTTTGTAGTATTGACATCTCCCTGGGCAGGTAACCCCGTCTCATTCATACCAAACCTGACCATGCATATATTCATTTAAAAAGGTCAAAAACAGTATAATATTGGCCTTTATGTAATAATCTGTATCAGTATGTGAGACAACCATAAAAATAGATAATAAAAATAGAGGGTTTCCCTGCTACTGGTGCCTGCGGTGCAGTGTCATACATCTGTGCACTCTAATTGAAATCTAATCTGTGTTCATGCATATCAATATGCAAAAGAAAATCTCTATTAAGCAACAAACACAGAGAGAGGTCGCCCCGAGACTGGTAGATTAGCATGCTGGCTGTGGTCTGAAAGCTTGTCCTGAGTAGGCAGCTAGTGTTGAAAAGGTGAGTGACAGAGAAAAGTACATGACTGTGCAGCTCTCTGAGGCCTGCATCTTTATGATTGTTTGTCTTTGTCAGTATTTCTCTCTCTCTGAACAAACACAGGTGTGTATTTGTATGTGTACACATGTGTATTACCAGAAATGATAGAGGGAGGGGCAATTCAGAGGCACAATCAGGGAAACAGAGAGAGAGAGAAAATCAAAGCTGAGATAAATAAGGGACCTCATTCAAACCAATTTTGTGGCAGAAGGGGATTCTACTGATGTCTGTCACCAGCATCCTTCATTCGGTGGATCATGGTCCAGATCCAGGTATGTTTATGCAGACTGGCCACGCATGACCAGCTGGTCAAGGCGAAACTGAGATCTCACAGCCAAGAAACCATATGGTATAACCCACACTAAGTCATAAGAAAGAACGGCAAAAAACAAACATCAACAACATAAATCTTCATATTACTCATGCCATTTTGGCAAGATTCAGTAGGAAGCGTTTAAATGTTTGCTTAATGGGAACAGCTTACTAAATCTAAAGCACAACTAAATCTAAAGTGTTTAAATCACCATTTTGCTGTAGGTCCTTTGAGTTTAGTGATCTGGACAAATGACAGTTTTCTATACTGAGTGATCTGTGGTCTGTGAGATATGTGATCTCAGTGTGTTAAAGTACTGATTTAATTCCTTTCATTAAGTACTGTCTTTGAATGAGCTTGAGTTCAACAAGACAGATGTTTGGTGGTCCATCTACACTTGACTGCAGTATATTTTGCATTTGTGGTAAGCACAGAGTGGTGTGCCTGAAAAAGCCCCTGCGAGTGAATCTCAGTCAGGCCTTAGCAGCATGGTGGAGGCAGGTTGAATCATGGGAAAGGTCTGGTCTCTACTGATAAGACTGCAAAATCAGATCTAAGTCTCCAGACTGAAAATGTCTTTCACAATGTCCCAGATGTGAATTGTATCTCTTTGTATTTGTGTGGCATAACATGAAGTCTTGTAGTTGATGAGACATTCAGAGACAGAACAACAGTGCTGGCCGGGACAGAAATGAATCTATTGTTAACCAAAGGAGGTTAAAAAGTGGCCTTGTGATTGGAAGGCCACGACTGAAATCCTCAAGACCAGATGGGAAAACCTTCCAGGAAAAGTGAATGAGTAACGCTCTCTGCTCCTTTAACTGCCGTTGAGCCTCCACCACTCGCTCCAGTGGAGCTTCTTAGTGACAAAACCAACAGCAGTAGAAAACTGTGGTTGTATTGGGAAGCTACCAGGTGTGAAGGTGTGTAAATCAGTGAGGCAGGTGTTGCTGATATCGAGCTTGCATGCTCCGCAAAACCCTTCCCTGGACAAATAAGGGTTAAAAGAACCTCTACAGCAACAGCCACAAAGTACACATTGCTGTAGGACAACAGCGCTACACAGGGCAGTAGAGCTAGAACAGATAAATCGCTTTGCCGATATATCAGGCCGATATTGGTCTTTCATTGAAAATCGGATATGGTCACTGCTGTAACACAGTTAAACAAAAATATGACAATATTGATGACAAAAGTCATCAACTTCTTCCTCCAAATTAATGTTAATGCAACTTAAGCCTTGCATCTCAGCGTCAGTGCCTCACTGTGTTTGTTTGCCATCTGAAATGATGATAGGTTTATGTGACATGTCTAAGCAATCAATAATCATTCATAGACCTGGTTTCAAGCAGTCAGTAATCTGATATGCTTTTCAGTTTTGTGCTTTGCCCATGTGGGGAACTAAAAACGTTACAAACCACTGGTCTGAGGTCAGCTTCCTGTGAAAGAGCTCTGTAATATTCTTCAGGATAAATAGTCTATTCCCAAAAGGCTGGCAGAAAGATTAAAAGGTGACCACAGCTTCATTTGATCTGTATTGGCCTCTGATTGAACTTCTGATGAGTGACACTAGTATAGAAACCAGCTATACCCACCACCATAACGGCTGCACTATTGGTTACTACTCAACACCATATAACTCTGTAATGCATCATGAAGCTATACAGGAAGCTATACTTTATGTGAGCATAAACACGCGCGCGCACACACGCACGCGCTATATTTTCTTTTTCCACCACCAAATGGTTTGGAGGAGGCTGATGGTTTTAAAGGGGAGCCTAAATAAACTGGGGACTCCACCCCACCAATTCCAACGCTATATGGAGAAGCTCTCAGTTTCAAACAGTGAGCCACTGAATATGAAATAATGGAATTTTGTGTCATTTTGTTTTTTTTGCAAACACACTTACTTGTAATTGATTGATTAGTATTCCAACAAAAAAAACCGTATACACCGGAAGTTGTCTAACCCAAAAAAGGAGGTTGTGACACCCATGGGCATCCAAAGCCCATCTGTTTACAGTGTCATGATTAGGAATAGAAAACACACTGAACAATCTGTGTGGATACAGTCACATCTGTACCTGACGGGTCAGTGTGACAAAACAGGGGGATCATGCGAAAGGTCTTGTATTGAGGGCTGAACTAATAAAGCTTTCTGCATTGGCAAACGAAGGTGTTTGTTTTTCCGATTCGACAATTATTGAGCTGAAAACACCCACCTCCTTCTTGACGGTGCGCAGCAGTCTCTGGCGAGTCTCGCTTTCTGAAACACAGCAGAAACAGTCCCGTATGGTGGTTTTACACATTACAGTAATTCACCATGCATCCCAAATTGCAACAAAACTTAAATCAAGATATTTTTATGATCTTTTTTTTTTTAATCTCCCACCTGCCATTATTGTTGCCATGGATCCTGTCTCCTATCTGCAGGCACTACCCCTCCCATCAGCTGAATGCTGGTTGTACCGTGATGTGGCTCACGGCTCCACCTACTCTTTACACACGCCTCTTAAAGCTGCATGCCAACGGGGGAAGCCACTTCCCCAAGTAGTGTGGTTACTAATACTAATACTGCCTGGCCGCTGAAAGAGCCCAAGCAACAATACCTTAGCGTTTCATTCAGAGCAGGGAAAGCCTTGTGTTATTATAATTTAACTCGCCATGGCTTGATCACGATTTGTGCTGAGGTGAGCAAATTATATCCTGGATAAGCTACACTGGGAACCATAATGCTGTGATCTCGATAAGGCAGATCTATCAGGACGTTTTATCAAGTGTTTTCCCAGGCAAACAAAAGTTCAATCTTTATGCCATCTTGTGGTCAACATATGAACACACTGTTAGTGTGGCAAAATGTTATGATGTAGATCCCTGCAAACCTCACAGATTTTGTAGATGCTCTTATAGGATGTAATGAAGAGAAAACATCTGTATTTGTGTGCGGTCGTATCATTCAATAGCGTTGTCTGTTCTTGAACTTTCTATTGACGGATTCCCTCATACATTGTTTTTGTCTGCATGAGTCTGTCCCTGTAGTATCAGGCTCCTGTATAGATGCCTATAGTCCCCATGTATGAAGTTGAGGTATTCTGTACTGTACTTAACTATAGTTTTGATGCGCTTTACTCACTTTACCTCATTTAAAAGCAAATATGACACTCCACTCCATTTCTTTTATTTTTTTAAACAGTATGTTTATTCTCTTTTTAAACAACATAGTTATAAGACAAGACATACCTTACACAAACTTACATCAAAAGTATATATAACAGAGGCAAAGACAAGACAAGACAGAAAATAAAAATAATAGTAAAAATACAAAAATCGGGCAGGAGCAACATTATCCTAGAAAGTGCACATAGTCACATCAGTTTAAGAGGTACTTTAAAGTCCACTCCATTTATTGAACACTTGTTGCTGTCAGTTACAGTCAAGATGATATGATTTATCATCTCGAGTTTCAGGGTAAGCAATAATAGTGAGCATAAGCAGAACACGGACCCTCTCTGTTTAACGTATAGAAGACTTATAGCAGTTGAAAATAGATATTAAAACAGAATATACAGTATATTGAGCACACACATTACTTTTGCTGCTTAAGGTAATTTAATAGATTTCCTTCCATATTTACATATTTAAGTAAAATGGAGTGCCAAAGTTATTCTATAAAGGCATTTTTTAATTTTTAAAGGATGTAGGTCTATTTATTCCTCCAAAGCACTTTCAGAAACAACTAAGAGCTAGCTCTCAACTTGTCCAGTAGATGGCGACAGTGTCCTATATGATAACCAAGACCCCAAAATAAGCAACATTGAGGGACAAATCTATTTTCAGGTGCATATGGATTATGGATTTACTGCCCTTATTTAGATAAGAGCACAAAAACACATTTATTTGTAATCTCAATGGTCTATAAATTACTGAGTGACAACATATTCAGTAAAAACATTTTCTGGGTCAAAGTATGAAAATAAGGGGAAGGTGGACTTCAGACCATTGGAGTGTGGCGTTTCCCCAGGCCATGACTCCAGTTGCCTAGAGGACAGACCTGTCAGGTAAATCAAGTAGTGAAAGGATGGACTGATAACACAGGATGACAGTAGGGGAAGGGGGGAGAGGAGCAGAGCCAGGCCCCCTGAAAGCCCCCTTCTTGGCTTCAACCCCATCTCCACTAAATCCCCAGGTGCCCTCTGAAGATGTGCATGTCAAATTGGATAGATAGATCTTCAATCTTTCATCTTTCATTTTTTTCTGATGATCCACACCATTCTACTATAGTGATTCACTGGAATACACTAGAGTAAGTACACTGAAGATGATTAGATGTAGCCCTCTTCTTGACATTAAGTAGTTGATTTATTGTGAGCACATTTATTTTCAGGGTAGCTGTGTTTCTCTTTTCCTCGCAAATATCCTCTTTAACTTGGGATTCCCTTCCTGGGATGACTCACACCTTGCTGTGGCTTTAGATAATGTAATAGTAGGCCTTGTTAAATGCCATGCCAGGACTTCTGCCTGAGTACACATCACACCAGCTCCTCTCCAGCTTACTTGACAAAACCTATGTGTTATAATGCCAGCTCAATGCTCAGCCCAGCACAAAGAACATCACACAACAGCATTTATTTGCCAAGGGTCAAATCAATAATCTAGAAACATAGCCATGGCTAGGTCAAGTGATGATATCACCTGCCTCTAAATCCCTATAAGTCCAAGGGAACCGGGGCCAGTTGATGAGCAGAAAATCCCCACTCAGGGAAAAATAAGACACTGGCCATTCCTTCAAATCAGAATGAGGCACAAGAGGATGTCATGAATAACAGAGGCTCTAAGGAAGAGGAGAGTGACATTTATGTAGTCATTCATGCTCAGGAGAGAGAGGTGAGAACAATTTAAAAAGGGACGATAAAGAAAGACAATAGAAGGAAGAATATCAATATTTATCTTATTGACAATGAATGATAACAGTTCAAAACAAAATCAAATCAAACCAACAACAAGATTAGAAATAACAATGCTGTGTCATATCCATATCTGTTTGACTGTGGGTGTGGAGACTGTCAGCAGGATCTCTGGGCAGGGCCAACATGCACATGTCCATGTGTGATTAGAGCCGACATGCTCTAATAGGCACCAGGGAATGTTCTAGAAGGTCCTGTCAGTCTGATGTTCTTCTGCCCATGTGTGCCAATGCGGATTGACAGGATTGTATGTTAGAGAAGGCCAGTACTGTATAGTTTGTTGTTATGTGTTGGCCCTCAGGGGCCCTTGGCTGAGCAACCATTGCTTTTTCCCTGGCTGATTGTTTACCCATCCCTGTCCTAGTACCGGCAATGAGAAGAAATCTTGAATCTGATGAGGTTTGAACTGAAAAAAATAAATAAAATGGCATTCAAGTCACCTATCTATCTATCTATCTATCTATCTATCTATCTACCTACATGAATATAAAGACATTAACCTGGTCATAACAACTTTCCAAATAGAACTGGCATTCAACAACTTGCCAGGAAACAAGGCATAAAATCAATAAAAAGGATCTGCATTTCACAGTTTTCCAACTTCAGTCGACTCAGCCCGTTTGCAGGTCATGTGATGACACAGTAGAAAGGCCAGACAGTTTGGCTGCCATTTGGCTTTTAAGTGACAATTTCATGATGGTGCTGGATGTCTCATGTCCTATCTCATTGTCATATCCATTTCCCAAACTAACTTCATTTGATGCACTTTCCTCTCATTGACCTGTGTGATTGCTGCTCTCTGAATATCTAGTTAGCAGTCTTTTCAAACTGGTCAGTGCTAAAAGCGGTGGATCTGATTACAAAGTCATTTTATTAGGTTTTCCTAATGAGTGCAGTTATGCCACAGAGATTCTGTACTGTCTTCACCAAACTATATTAACATGGGATCAGGAAGTCAAGATGGCTCAAGATGCTATTTTTAGCTGTCAAACTTTTGAAAATGACGTTCATAGCTGGTTCCTAGAAAGCCTGAAAGCCTGAAGACTAGTGTTCCAGTCATGAGAAATCCTATAAAATGTCATAGAAAACTATAGATAGACCCTGAAAATATGTGTTAGAGGCCAGTCTAACAGATATTTTTCAAAGAATTTGCACCAATAACAGCATTCATGCAGCTACTCTGTTATTCAGTCTAGGGCTACACAATATATATGAACATCTTAAGCAGAGTAATTATATAAAAAGCGTAGAAACTTCAAGCCACAATGATATATTCAAAATTTAGCTCTAAATATTGCACACTCAAAAAAGATCTGGCAAATGTTATAATTATGTCAAGTATGAATGTGATTTAATAAGGCTGGTTTCAGCAAGATGAAGGATTGTGGTAAGCTTGGGCCGTTTCACATGGACAGGCCTATTCACCGTCAGTGGAGAATGATGATCAGAAGCACTGTGCCAGGAACTATTGAATCTAAATGTCTACAAGTCAAGCGCTGAACCATTAAGTTCAACATTTACTTTGCTGGATAACCTAAATTTCTAAATTCTAAATTTGTGAAAAATATATATTTAAATTGAAATTACAGTACTGTGCAAAAGTCTTAGGCACATGAGCTACATATAGGCTTTGCCCTAAAGTTAAAAGGTTACTGACCAGCCATAACATAATCGACTTGGGGCATCTATAAACCAGGTGAGCTCTTTAGTTGAAAGAGTCTTTAAACCAGCTGCGAAATGAGTCGCTGAGAGGAGGATACATGCATCCACTAGCAGGTATCCCCAAGTGGCCACTGCCTCTACCCGGTGCCTCCTTCCCCAGCTCCTCCCCCTCGGACCTGTCGTCGTTATAGCAGAGACCTCCTCTCCCGCTGAAGCTGGCACTTGGACTGACTTTTCACCAACCATGCCCCGACAGGACTCAGCGGTCATGGCGGGGAGTCTGACCGCCCATGGCTCCCCAAACCCCGGCTACAACACCAACCCCGTCCCGGTGCCAGTCATTACACAGACGGACTCAAGAGACAAATGGAGCAAAAAGATGGATTTTCTCTTGTCTGTCATTGGCTTTGCGGTGGACCTGGGGAACGTTTGGAGATTTCCATACATATGTTATCAAAACGGTGGCGGTAAGAGTTTTAGAAATATTGAATCAGGCCAGTCAGTTTGCCTTTTATAAGTTGTGATTTATAACATGCTTACAGACAAGCTCTTGATTTGTGTAGGCCTAGTAGGCATACACTTGGGATGTTGTAATAGACTCTTTAAATATGGGTAACTACGCCAGTTAAATCTAGTAATTGGTGCTTTAAGTGGCTTTTATTACTGAAGCTGCTAAATGAACCGCATCTGGCAGCGGAAGCTGTCCATGGTCCTGGACTAAGCCTTTCAAGCCCATACACACCAAGAGCCCAGAGAAAGTTTTATACTTGGTAAACGGTATATATCTCTTATCTATCTGGTCACTTTCTATTGGTATAGCACCGTTTCACAACTACCAGGCCAGCATTGTTAAGGTAGAATTGATATTCCCATATTAATGATAACCTATCCATTTGTATTTCGTACAGAAATGATTAAATTGTCTATATCTTATTTTTTGAATAGTCACTTCTTTCACATAATATACATAATAAATCAGCAATTAAAAGATGGGTACAATACAGTAGCCTGTCAGACTGTGGACCTATGTTTGCGATTTTTGTGGGGGAAAAGCCTTTAAAAAGTACGTGGAAATACCTGTTTTATTTTGTTTGGTGTTTTTTTCAAGCCTTAATGTCATGTGCATAGTCATGGTTAAAATAAATAAGTTTTGATTCTTTGTATACCCCCTACCAAAGCTGAAACATATAAAATAATGTATAATAACACGCAGAGCAGCATCATAACATAATCTGAACAAGAGGACAGTGAAGTTTGGTTTCATTTTGCAATTCAAGTCTAAACCACCGACCCTTAGTACAAATCTCCTCAGTTTAGCACTCATTGTGCACTTGATAGTGCTACCATGTCATCCTGACCTTATTGAAAAAGCCCTGTCTTGATGACATAAATGTACCCTCATGCATTTCTGTGCAGGGGCCTTTCTTATTCCCTACATTTTGATGGCCATCTTTGGCGGCGTACCACTCTTTTACATGGAGCTGGCACTGGGACAGTTCCACAGAACTGGCGCCATATCCATATGGAAACACATCTGTCCCATCTTCAAAGGTAAGGCCTCTCAGCTCAGCTCAGCCTCATGCCCTAATATTTGCTCCTCAGTTGTGTATGAAATTGATACTTTGGTTGTTAATGACAGTCAATCTATCTACATGAGGTATCTCAGTAAGGTAATCTCAGTATTCGCAGTTACTTTTGTAATAATTTGCCTCCAAATCAATAGAATATGATGTTAAAGCACATTTTATTTTATTTACAGTGTGATTTGGATACATGATTAACGATTTGTAATAAAGTTAATGTCATATATCATAATTAAAAAGTGCCTGTTCAAGCGTCATTTTACAAATTATTTTGTTCAGCAGTAATCTGATCGCTATGTTTTTTTCCAGTAACAGACAATCACATTACTACTCTTTTTACAAGTGACGTGTTATTGACCAACTCCATGAATCAAATGGACATTCCTCCTCAACCCCATGTTTCTGTCCTTGTTTCAGGTATAGGGTATGCCATTTGTATCATCGCTCTATATGTGTCCTTCTACTACAACACCATCATCGCCTGGGCACTCTTCTACTTCTACTCCTCTTTCTCCAGCATCTTGCCCTGGACTAATTGCGACAATGTGTGGAATACTCCTGCCTGTACCAATTACTTTGGCAGGGACAATGTCACCTGGACAAATTCCTCCAGGTCTCCAGCAGAGGAATTTTACACGTAAGTGCATGTAAGTGTAAGTTAAAAAAAAAAAAATACAATACAATACAATTTAGAAGTATTGTAGCGTAATGATTTTGTGTGAAGCATGCTGTCTTATGTGATGAAAACCTGCTGGTTTCTGTGTTTTACCCCAACAGGAGGAATGTTCTTGAGCTCCACAAGTCCTCTGGGCTGCGTAACGTCGGGGGCGTTCGCTGGCAGCTGATGCTCTGCCTTTTTCTCATTTTCACTATAGTATACTTCAGCCTCTGGAAGGGGGTGAAAACGTCAGGGAAGGTAACACTGTGAGGGCGCCCATAACAACACATGTGTTTTGTCTCACATAACCAGAGGATTATCATTTTGTATATCATTTTTACTTTCAGAGAAAAAACCATGTTCTCCTGCCTTCCCTTGCCCTCTCTCTTCTTCTCCTCCTTATTCTCTTTCTGTCTCTCTTCTACGCCAGGTAGTGTGGGTGACTGCCACCTTGCCCTATGTAGTGCTTTTCATCCTGCTAATCCGTGGTGCCACCCTACCAGGTGCCTGGAGAGGGGTGGTGTTCTACCTCAAACCCCAGTGGGGGAAGCTCCTTGAGACCAGCGTGAGTCGTACAAAGTTGGCCGCATCCTTGTTCTGCATTACCCTTACAGGATCATCTCTCAGAGGAAAAACACATTCAAGTTGTCTCATATGACTGGTTCTTTGAGAACTGGCCTGTGGAGGTCTAGTAAATGTCCTCAGCCTGCTACTGTGTTCAGTGCAGTTGTTTGCTGAGCGTGTGTGAGTGCTTTGGTTACAGGGAATATGGATGAGATGAAATGAGATGCATAAATAAGCCACAGACCAGGATAATAAGATGCATAATTGGTTTAGATTTTTTTCCCCCCAATTAACAAAGGCCTCCCTTTCTATCTCACTCACCGATATCCAATGCTCCCTCTTCTTTTTTCTGCCGAATGCTCCTCTTCAGATCTCTCTGTGTACAGCTGTGTGGCAACTACATGGCTATCATAGCACTTTTCAGCTTGACTAATGTTATTGGGGGTGCAGTCCACAAAGAGCTATAAAAAGAATAAAATGAAAATATGACAATAGTCTAATTTATCTAATCATAATGGGTTGTGGTCCTGCATCATTCAAAAGAAAGAAAGGAGTTTTGTACATATGAAGGAATTAGGTTTATCGTGCTTTTCTTTCAGTTCAACACTCCCGTAACATCTCAAAACTTGTAGCAAAGACTAAAGGCTGCTAAAGGTAGATATTGTGCTCAATAATGACACTAGCAAGAGAGTGTAATGACTCTTTGTGTCTTTCCTAGGTGTGGGTCGACGCTGCTGCTCAGATATTCTTCTCGCTGGGGCCTGGATTCGGGGTGCTCTTGGCCCTCTCCAGCTACAACCCTTTCACCAACAACTGTTATCGGTAAGAACTGAGCATTTACCCCCAACCCTAGGCATCTATGACAGCAGATCACCCACAGTATGATACACTGAATTATGTGAACTTTTCATATATGGCATACATATAGGTAGATAGATAGAGGTGGAGGGTATGAATGAATGGCTGAAACCTTTGTATACTCATTGCTGTCTATATGATGAATGTTCATGGATACACATCTCCACTATAGCCTTCAGTTGAAGACTATAGTATATGGTAGGCTATAGAAACTCCAAGAACAGTGGGATTCACTGTAGATGTGTTGACTAAATGATCTGATATGGATGAGGCAATGCTATTAGAGCAGGGAGTGGTGAATACTACATGGTGGATAGAAATTACGAGCTATTCAGAAGAAGGAATTAAATTGTACTCTCCCAGGATGACTAGTGCTGTTTGAGGCTAATGCAATTAGCAGAGCACAGTGGCATGTGAGGAAATGGTCAACATGCCGCACTGAGAAGTCAGTGTATCACGCAGCTCATGAATGAACATGGTCCTGCTGTCATGTGACAACCTTGAAACTAGCTTTGGACTTTCTTGATGAGGTGATGAGAACAGTTTCATGACCCCAGGGCCTATCGAACCTTTCAAAAATGCATTATATCATAAAAAATATTTTAAAAATCATGTTTAGCCTTCATGCACTGTAAAGTCAGTAAGCATAAACAAAGCCAGGACTGGAGCAACACTGACACTATATGAAAAGTTTCAAGACAAAATGGAATATCCACCTTTTAAAAAATATGACACCTGCTCTGACAAATGGACTGCAGGTGTGAAAGTTAAACTACTAAATTACTAAAGTTATCAGATATCGTTACTTAGAAAATTGGAGAAGCTTGGGGGATCTGTGTTGATTAAACCTTTAGCAGTCAACTCTTAGTAGAACATCAGGTAATATTTTTGTCAAAATGGATCTAATGTTTTGGAACGAAAACCATATTATGATTATGATTCAGACTTTCATTTCTGAATAACCTTTTTGGAGGTACAAGGTTTTCATCCAAGAAAAGCATTCTGCTGATAAATTGTAATGCTGATTAACACCGTGAGAAGAACGTCAATTTTTATTAAGTTTTATTCACCTAACGCAGCAAAGTGCAGCATACATCCTTCAGTGGAGGATACTTCACTAGCATTGTTTCCGTAAGTCTGTGGTTGCTAGGATTATCCCCATATCACACAGAGTGAGTGTTCAAAGGAACTAATTAAGCCAGGGTCAGATGTGGTTCAGCGAGGTACTGACCGGCTTTGACAATAGTAGGACAGGAGAGAGCAATATATTGGAATAGTCTCACTAAACTACAAAGAAGGAATTTATTTTGGTGATAGTTTCACTTCAGATTTGACACTAGAAATATGAACGAGTATTATTACCTCTTCCAGAGATCACTTTTGTCTCTTGAAGAAGGCTTACCCTCCTTTCTCCCTCAACAGTGACGCCATTGTGACCAGTTTGGTGAACTGTCTGACAAGCTTTGTCTCCGGGTTTGTAATCTTCACTGTGCTGGGCTACATGGCAGAGATGAGGAAGGTGGAGGTAGAGGATGTGGCCAGGGACAAAGGTGAGCAGCTGAACATTTTAATGAAAATAATGAAACGGAAGGACAAAATTGCAACTCAAATATTATAACATAAATATTATTTTCAGGACCAAGTCTACTCTTCATCACGTACCCAGAAGCCATTGCCAACATGATGGGCTCAACCTTTTTTGCCATCATCTTTTTTGTGATGATGATCACCCTGGGTCTTGACAGCACGGTAGGAAAGCTGAATACTTCAAATACATGAAGGCCACGGTGTGTCAGGGCTTGGTTCGTCCAGACCAGCCGAGCTAAAAAACAACAACAAAAACAAACAAAACAGAAACAGTAGGAAGGTAGGCCAGGGACCAGAAGTATTATGCTATATGTTGCTCAATAAAGAAATGATAACTTCATGTGCACAAAATATTCATATAAACTTAACTCTAAGTGTGGTGGCTAAAATTACAATTGTTTTTATATATTAATTGTGAGATTCATAAGTTGCAGATCACATTACATGAGGTAGTATTAAAAGACTATCAGGTTTATGTGTGATGACTAAGAAACTAATATTCTCAGAGATCAGTCACAAGCATTGCGACTTAACTAGGGTTTAATTGGTTTGATTGCAAAATTATTTTCTTAGTTATAATAATGAAAAATAAATAAAACCTGGACTGTTGATGAAATAAATTTCTAATTACTCAAGTCTCTATATCGCAGATTAAGTTGAATAATCTTCTGGGGCTACACATGTAACATGCTTATAATACATTAACCATGAAAGTAGCATATTTGCTCATTTACCAGCATTTATCGCACTTCATTTTCATTTCTTCAGAAACTTGTATTCTCATTTCTTTTAATTAACTCAAAATGTGAAAATGCAGACCTACATATGGTACTGTTGTAATGTCTCAGTTTATTTGCTTATTAGAGACTGATACATTTGTGTTACATAGTGTATTTTAAATTCTTATGATTTTCTTACAAGATGTCTTTTCTGTGTCTCTCAGTTCGGTGGGCTGGAGGCGATCATCACTGCTGTGTTGGATGAATATCCAGATTATTTCTCTCACAGACGTGAACTTTTGGTTCTGGGCTTGGTAGTTGTCTGCTTTTTGGGCTCTCTAAGCACCCTAACAAATGTAAGTAACTGATACGTTGTTTTTGTATTTTTAAAAAGTACTGGCTGTAGGCAGTACTATACTGTAGATACTGTGTTATTTATAGTTAACTGGTGAATTTAAATCCTGAGATCTGGATGCTCTCATGGAGCAAAGTAGTGATGAAGACTCATGTTATTAACCTATATTATATGTTATTGACAGGGTGGAGCCTATGTGGTGAAGCTGCTGGAGGAATTTGGAGTAGGATGCTCCATTATTGCTGTAGGGTTCCTTGAGGCCATTGCTGTTTCCTGGTTCTATGGTAAGCAAGCAATTATTGTTTAATGACTATTATCCAATTGAATCCATCTATAATGTAAATTGATGACCCTAAGAAAATATTGTGACTGACCAAATATTCTTCTAGTATGTGGAAAAACGAATTGCTTCATCACATGTATGAACGATTTAAGGTTGTAATAAGATCATTTGATTTCACTAACTTTTAAATTGCTTTCAGGTATCAATAGGTTTAGTAATGACATTCAAGCCATGTTGGGCAATGCTCCTGGATTATTCTGGAAGGTGTGCTGGGTTGCCATCAGTCCAGCATTTCTAGCGGTAAGAACTGAAAAACAGAAATAGTTAGGCTACATTTACAAAATCAACCGGTGGATATACATGTCTACACTTCCATAATATTATACAAAAATGTATTTATAGCCTTTTCCCCTTATGATACAACTGAATTGGCAAATAGTTTACTGTCTCCCTTTGAAAAGGAAGATCAGATGAGCTACACCTATTCAAGTCATCTGGAGATCAATGGGCAGTAGCAGACCAAGCTAAATGACATGGGTGAATGCTCAGCTCTGATCAAACGACAGGACAAAGATGACCGGGCCAGTGGCCTTTGAAGGCTGTAGAGCTTTAATACCTGACCTTCAGTTGTACAATACACCCTTCCCCTTATGAAATAACACTTGTGGAGATGTCACTTTCCTTCACCTACATAACTTATTATCCTGCTCTCCCTTCTGCATTCATCTCTCTGGTTGTCTTCCTGTTGACATTTTAGATTGCTGTACCATGACTTCCTTTATTATTTATTTTATTCTGTGTGGCAGTGGGGCTATGTGCCCTATTGTTAGTTATTTCTTTTGTATAAAGAGAAAACTTACATTCACACATGGAAATGAAGGCAAAATGCGAGGGTGGATTTCAGGAATGTGTCCCTGTAGGCTTTCTTTCTCAGTTCTTCATCTCTATTCTCAGTATATCATAGTGAGCTCCCTGCTGAAGGCACCACCCCTCACGCTGTTTGACTATAAGTACCCTGACTGGAGCATCACAGTGGGCTACATCATCGGCTTCTCATCCTTCATGTGGATCCCTATCTACATGGTCTACAAGCTAGTGTGGACCCCTGGATCTCTCAAACAGGTCAGTGGATCCTACACAACAGCTTCGGGGAGATAGAAAAATGTTCGCAAAGCAGTGCAAGACTAAGCAACATGTGATGACAATGCCAACAGTCCTCGATATTTCCTTTCTTGAATTACACACTGCTCTCCTTCCCTAACGGTCTTGTTTTCCACAGCGCTTGGCGGTGTGCCTGCGACCAGAGAGGACCATGCCAGATATCCACACAGATAGCCTCAACATGGCTCCTGTTCCATAGATACATAAAGAGATGTGGAGCAAAGTCAGAAACATGCTGTCGGGGTATGCACTCGTCCCCTGCTTGTAAATTCTCATTCAAACCACATTTTAAAATTAATGGTGAACAAATCTGAACATGTATTACATTTTTTGTTAGTTGTTAATAAAGTCATCCACATTGACTTTTACTGTACATATTTGGCTCTCTCCGCTGTCAACACACTGTAAAGTGGTAAAAGCTGCTAAATTTGTAATTCTAAGGGGAATAAAGAGACACTGGTAGCAATACTCGTAGGTTAGCTGTACCTGGATAGCCTGTGTGTATCTATAGACATCACGAGGGCGGTAGGTAGCTTTCAGATGCTCTCATTTTGAAATGTTACATTTCTGTGGGTGTAGGACCCAGTAGAAATTACTTTAAATCTATTATGCTACTTCTTCCCTAAATCAGCTGTGTTAATCTCATACATTATGCCAAGGAAAATAAATACATCTCCAAGAATTCAGCACATAATTTCTATTGCATGGGGATGTCCCAGAGGCCAGAGCTCATATCCTGTCTCATGCTATACTATAGCAATTCTCTCTCCTTACTTTCCTTTCTGTCATTACTGTACTATGTGAACATGAAGGACATGCAGCTGGGAGGGCCACTCATCTCACCTTTTGCTCTGCATGTTCTGTATGGCAACAATAGGAACATCCATGTTGCATAGTGAGCAACAGTGAGAAGAACAAGCTCTAAAATTGTTTCACCACCAACATGACTGTGGCAGCAGTGTTATTCCATGTGATAAAAAAAACTTTGTTCAGTGGGTTTTATGGACTGTCTATCAAGTCAGCAGCCAACATACTGTACAGTATGTCAGCTAGTGTTTTTCATACCAAGTATTGCCAGCACCATGTATTTTTGTGACAAGTTAAACAGGTATTGTGTGTGGTTTATGAATAGCTTATGTATTGAACCTAGGTTTTAACACAATTTTTGTTGGGCAGTACCTCTCAATGTACAAGGAAAGGAATTAATAAATACAGCAGTCAGTTTATGGGACCAAATCTAAAATAATGTTAAACTTCAGTCCCTCTTAATTTTTGTCAATGCTGTATTTCCTATTTAGTTGTAATACAGTATTTGTCATTAAGTTCATACCAGCTGCTGAATACTCCTACAAAATAAAGTGCAAAGTTTTTCCCCACGGAGACAAGTGGGGACTTCAGACAAAGAGCCATGTAAGTCCATTCTATGTTTTCAGATAAATAATGTTTTCAAATTTTCTAGTCTAAAAACTGTGTTTGTTTCTGTGCAAAAGACAGTAGAAGTTGTGTACTTTCAGGTGATGTGTAGCATTCATGTGCCAAGCGATTTGGTCTGACGATACAACTTAGTTGTATGTCCAGCTAAGTATATTGGTTCTTCAAAACATATCACAATGAACTTTTGGATCTTTGTCTAATGTCTTCAGTTAACTTCAGTTAGCCTGTTTTGCCTTAAATCTGCTTAAATATTATATGTACAAGAACTGTAAATGTTGTATTGATATTGTGCCTCTCAAGACAAAGAAAACGTTTTCACTCTGATCAAAGAAAAGACTGTTCAAACTTCTTTATAGACATGTAATTGTACTTGATTTTACTTACTTACTTACTTCTCTAAGTGACAGATGTTAACTTAGCAAAAACTGCTAACTGCTATACCTTACTTATATTCTAGGACTACTGTGATGAGCAAGGTAACGATTTCAGTCCTCTTCAATTAGATCTTTGTATAGTAGGATGTGATAAAACTGTCTTACATCACACAAGCTCAGTCATAAGTCATAATCTCTGACCTTAAATGAGAATATAAACAATGTATTTCGTCTTTGTGTTTTTGCTCCTTTCCATCCCTAGAGAGAACCTATGTGGTTCTGTGTTTTTAAACAAATCCAAATCATCATACATGAAATCTCACCTTCTGTATCGAAACGGGTCATTTCAGTCTGAAACGTTGATGAAGTAAATGTGTAGGAGATCACATACGAGATCCCCATATGGTGATCTTCTCATGTCATTGTCATGGCCTTTGCTGCTCCGCTCAATAAGATATTCTAATTAACAAGCTAATTTGCAATATCCAGAATTCATCAACATACAAGAAAACAGAGCAGCTTCCACGTCCAAATGCTTTTAATAAAATGTTTTATTAAACAGACCCCCCCCAACACACACACACACACCATTCCCACCACAGCCCCCTCCCAGCCCGTCGTTATTCAACCTATTCTTATTCCTGGTTAGCAGGGCCTGGTCGGTTCAAGGACCAGTGGTATGAGGGTATACAAGAATATAAATTGGAACACACAATTCCCCATTTGGGTACTGGTTGAGGGAAGCATAGATCAAAGCCCCTTTGTGTGAGCGTCTGCTACTGCAGTAGAGGTGTCTCTAGAACAGGCAAGCAGAGGAGACACATGAAAGGGGCCCTGCTAAATAGATATTTTCTCTTCCACCGGAGATGAACAGCTTGACAAACGTCACTAGAGAATATTGAGGAAACAGTTATGCATAGATATGTACAGTAGTGACTGGATTTTCTAGAGTGCATCCATTCATCATTTTGACATAATACAGGAGCTATATTATATTGGTTATATATATGTTAAATAGACTTTCAGAGGAAAGACCATTGAATTTCAGCTTTTACATTTTTGAGCATGGAGCATGAGCATGAGCGTCAGGACGTACACATAGATATTCTGTGGCACAGGTTAGGTTGTAAATGTAACAGTGTGCCACATTAGCAGAGACTCTCTGAACTCCACTGTTGCCAAAGACAGTACAACTTGTTGCAAAGACTGAACGTACTGAAAGGTATTTACTCAAACAATTCATTCATTTTGTTTTACTCACTTCATCCTATTCAGGGTTACAGGGGGCTGGATGGCAGGGAAACACCCTGGACAGGTCACCAGTCCATCACAGGGTAAACACAGATAGGCAGACACTCAAATCCACATCTATGGGCAATGTAGAGTCTCCAATCCACCTGACACCTAAGGAACCCATGTGAACACAGAGAGAACATACACTACTGACTAAACTACTGACATAAAGGGCTGGGAATCAAACCTGAGTCCTTCTTGCTGTGAGGTGACGGTTCAAACCGTTGAGCCACCATGCCACCCTTCAATGACACTCTTTAGTCAACAAATTGTGTAATACTAATACAGTACTACATAGTAATACATAGTAATACATAGTAATACATAGTAATAGTAATACATAATAGTTTAATGTTTCAGCACACGAACCTCAACATGACTCCATGAGCAGTGAACCTCTGACCTTATCTGTGTGTCTTTGTCCATTCAGGCAAATAGATGAAATTACTTCAGATAACTGGGACAGTCAACAATGAACCCACATGGGGACATGCAATGCCAAATCTACAAATGTTATAGCAAAGAAGAATATCTCTAAATATCATAATCCTAACAAATGCATATCAACATCATCCTTCATCATCTTGTTCTTGTGATGATTTTGTCCAGCAATCCTCCAATTTCAATTTCAGGCCAATTTAAGTGACAGTCCTTCAAGCTTATTAAGATTCTCTGGCATATTAGTAAGAGCAGTAAGTATAGATGATGAAGGTAAAGGCCATATACATCAGTCATGCACAGTAATGATGTAAGGATAAAACCCCGAGGAGCTTGACCTTTATATCTATTCTTCATTGCTCTTTGACATTTCAGAAATGGAAAATGTGATGGAGGCCTCACACTTATTTGATGGCCATACTTTGCCAATAAGAAAATAAAGCTTAGACCCTCTGTGGGTCTACAACTAACCTGGCAACACCTGAAGCTTTCCACATCCAGCCTGTCAAAAGAAGAGATCAACACGATTTACTTCAAGAGCAGCAGCAGCAGCACAATATTCACTGAGCATTTAATATGAGTAGGCCAAATGACTAAATGAGTTTTGACAATATAATTGTAGCCACAAAAATATTTCTTTGACAATAATCTAACGGCTTTAGGACCCAGATTTCACGGCGGAAGACGGTGCACCTCAGTTTCCATCATTCCTCCTCCACGACGATGCTGCATCTTGTCCAAAAAAGTTTAATATTGTGTTTTAGTGTGTTAGTTAGCGGACAAATGGAGGACACTAAATTGAACGAAAGATCTTACGTTTTCTTGCAGGATCAGAATTTGGGTAAGACTCGATATATGTAAACAAGTGCACGTAAACAAACGTAAGGCCTATCCTGCCCGTCAGTGCAAGGTGGTGATGGAGAAATCGCAGCCTCCTACCCTACAAGCTGTCTGGACATCACAGTGGTCTTTGGCCTAGTAACAGCTGCCTACTGAAGGGAATGAAAATGCATTTGAAACTACTGTTAAATAATCACGAATGGCATCTATTTGTCTGTTGATGGTCGCTTTGTTAATCGACGCTACAATGAGCTTGTGTGTGTGTCCGTGTGTTACAGTCACTATGGTGAGCGTCCTCACTGTCCTGCTGCTGCTGATGATTGTAATGGCTGTCTGTGTCTACAAACCATTGCCTCGCCGGTGAAGATGTCGTGCCTGCTAGAAGACACGTCTGTCCAGTGGGATAGTGACCTTGTCATGGAAGATCACAATTTCTTAAAACTTGGTACCATATCTCACTACGAGACAAGACTGATGGAAAAAGCCATGCTTCTCTACCTGCCAATAGCCCCCTAAAAGACATGTCACCCAGATTGCACAATTATATTTAGAGGGGCTATTTATATTGGTTATAAAATCAGGTTATTTAGGAATTATTGTATTTTGATTGGATTCCTCCTGATACCTAGATGGCAAATCAGGGCTGATATAGTATCTTATGTATAATCTTTATTAATGCCTTATTTTAAAAGCTGCATTTTTATATAGCCTACCTAGTTTGTCTCCTTTAAATGAATTAAAATGAAAATTGTTGTGGAAAATAAGTTATTTAGCATCTGTATTAAAATTTAACATGAACAATCCTTTCCTTGTCTTTATGTAATTTGAAATAAATACCGTGAACAGAGTGACATGGAATTTGACACTAAGGCTGTCATCTACAGCAGGGCAATATTTCCAATTGATATTATCTGGTCAAGGAAAAAAAAAGTAGTAGCCTGTTTTTTAATCCTACTAGTAACGTACTTGATATGTGTATGTTAATAGAATTTCTTCATTGACTTGATTATGTGCCACCTAAGGACATCAAAGTCTAAAGGGAAAGTAGTAAGTAGGCCTATTTAGTTTGCTTTCATGGTCTGTGGGTCATTAAAACCTTTGAAGGGAAAACTTGTCAATAAACCTTAAATCCAAAAGTAGGATTACAAGGTAAGAGCGATCTCATCTACAGTCATGGAAACAGAGTGTACTTGTACAGGCTCCCATGCCAGCATAAAGTGGTAGAAAATGGGAAGAGGTGAATGACCCCTTTCACAAAGCACCACCAAGAACTCTGACTCAAATGAATGTCAAAATCTGCTCAAAATCTCATCTCCAATCATCTATTTACTGAACCTGTCTTAATAACCTGTAGGTTTGCTGTGAAGTATGAGCAAAAAATAAATTATATATTTTGGCTTGTGCAATATTTTGACAAGTAGAAAATGTAACAATCCCATCATGAAAAATGATAGATCTCCTTTCTGATTTTGAATGCACATGGAATAGGCTAACACAATATCCACTCCATTTTTAGAACTGGCTCCTCCTACATGGTACCAGTGTATATCCCGCAGTCCAATTGGATTACAATATGCTTTGATTATGTACTATCCAGAGTGCAGATGTCAGGGATGATTGAAGTATGTGACTATATTTAGCAACTAACCAAACCTAAAACCCATTCATACACTTGAGATAAATGATCATCTAAACCTCAACTTGAACGGGTGAACACTGAGGACCTAGCAGTGTAAAGGAACCTAATTGCTTTGGATATGGACAAATCTAGCTCATCACATATTATGATAGAAAAGCATATGAGGTTGCCATTTTGTCTCTATTGTTTCTGTATATATATTTGATGTAAGACACATCAAATTCAGTCCACATGGAAATAAAGTGCTTTTATTTAAGAAATAACATTTTCAAACAAACACATTTTCTTCAAATTTTAACATGTTAAAAAAAAACTTTGCAGCTAGCAAATGGTGCATTACAAAGTCTGTTCCCCTTTAACCTAACCAAAGCTGACTTTGGTGAACAAGACCATTCAGCAGTTTGGCAATTTGATCACTTTAATTAGTTTTGAGCTGAAGCCTCCGAAAACCACACAAAGCAATGCAGAGAGATTTTTGATGAATGGTTGGTTATCAGTGAAATCAAATGTAGTGGTTAATGCATTTTATTCAGCGTCACTTGATTCAATTTGAAACCCCTTCATCTTATTTTGTAAGACATTAAATTTCTGTTTTGACCTTAGGAAGTTTGGTCTGAGTGGCATTACACAGAATAGTCACCACCACTCTCCCCAACCAACCTTTATCAATGAAAATGCAATGTGACCTGCATCAAAAAATGATTCTAGATCGAGTGGGCATATTTGATCCTTGAGACCATAGTGTCTTTCCTTCAGCTCAGAGGTGTATAGTTGTTTGTGGCTAGAAAAGGCTAAAGGATTGCCCTTAGAAATCTGGTGGTTTTGTGGACTTGTGGCCATTTTCAACTTAAAAGGAAAAAAAACATCTTAAAGAATGGACCAGTTGTAATAACCTATGCAACATTGGCTGTGCGACCACTTCTAAACCACATGACTGCGATATATCCACAGACAGGCACAGTGGTTTCTGCTATTGCTTCATTGAACTGAGGTGATAATGGTTGATGTTACTCAGTGACAGTTGACGATCCAGTTGAAAATAAAAAAACAAGATCGACATCCTTTCTAACCACAAAAGTCGGGGACATGTTCAATAAAATAAGACTTCTGCCTAGGGAGAGTCGGGGCCCTCACACTTCTTGTGCAGCAAAGATATCATGCAGCCGATTTACATTTTCTCATGGTAACATGCTTTGATTATTACCCATCTGAATACTGTACATTCACAACGTATAAGAAACTCGCATTTACCCAAGAACCCGTTAGCCAGTTATGAAGCAATATAGGTGCAGCAGTGAGTGATACAAAGGGTTATACCATTTTGCAGGAAAGAAACATCACATAAATTACAAGGCTACCACTTCCAATGTTTTTACAATTAATTAACAAGCCCAAAGCAAAGGGACTGCGGAATAGTGAAACCCTGAGATAGTCAATCATTCAGTGAGACCATGACCATAATGACTCTGTGGGAAGACTACAGAGCAGTGGTTCTCAGCTCTGGCCCTTGAGGCCCAGAGGTCTGCTGGTTTTCTGTCCTAGCAGGAAGTTAACTGCATTCACTGGGCATCTAAATCAGTCCCTGATAGGACGGCTGGATTGAACACCAGCAGAGCTCCGGGCGCCCAGGAGATTGAGATCCACTGCTGTAGTCACCTCCAGCAGTCTAACACAGAAGCTCAATTACACCCGCCACTGATTCAACCACACTCCTGGCAACGATATGATCAACACATTTAAGCTGTGACTTAACTGGAAAACCCCCCCAAAAACAGAACCCATCCAAAATAATCTCAAAGGATCCATGGATCAAGCTTGAGGATAGAGAAGTGATTACGCATTATGTGGAGATACAAATATACAAAAGGAGTATGTTCTTACCAAAAATAGCTTTTGGAAAATACTGAATACCGAGAGTTTGATATTGCCTGTGCAATAATGAACCTGTTACAGAAAAGATCTGAGGTTGCATAGATGACTATAGTGGTTGGGGAGGTTAATTGAGGCGTGGTGGTTGCTTCTGGATCTGGAAAAGTTGGATTTCTTATTCAGGGGATGGCAATTGTGCTATCGAGGGCAAGAATCTGCAGTCTTGGTTTCAACCAAACCAAAGAACACACCAGCTGAGTTCACTGATTAGTTCCTCTTCTCTGGTTGACGGTCCTAACCAGTGAAATCACCTGCTGTTGTCTTTGGTTGGAGTGAAAACCTGCAGACTCTTGGCCATCCTTGTTACATGGTTGCCTATCCCTGCCTTATTCCCTCTCCTTCATTTTACTTCTCAGTGAGTGATAGCTGCAATATCCTCTCTAGGTCTTCTTCTTCCTGCTTCCTCCTCCTCTCCTCTTCCTCTTGAGCTCGTGCTGAGAGCTCCATGGCCAGGCGGAGCTCTGAGTCAGGACTTGAGGTCGAGACTGAGCTTGCAGGGCTGGATGTGTCTCCATAGTCCACTAGCACCCCCTCTGGGATACTCCTGGAATAACAGGGGGAAAATCAGTTCCAGCAGTGTATCTATGGCTTTGTAGTGATACATACTCATATATTTCAGTCTAGTTTGGAGTAAAAATTCAACACTATGTCAACATGTATCAGTTCTTACAAGTTTTCAAATTCAGTTCAGCCCATAATTCTTTTACTAATGTAACTGCTATACCAACAGCCTTACCCCATGTTCATACCTGTCACTCTGGCTACTGGGAATAGTATCAGTTAAGTCCCCGTTAGCGTCATCCCAGGTCACCTCCTGTAATGATACAAACAGGTAAAACACTTAAAAAGGACATAGGAGGAATGTCATGAACTGACAGGGATACTGCAAGATCATGGCGAGTATTGAAAAAGACCAGAACAGATTGCGTGCGCTTGACATCTGTGAGGGATTTGTGTTGGTTGCATTCTGACCTGCCCTGAGACTCTGCTGGACTCCAGAAGACTCTGATGGATGGCATATTGTAAAAGCTCCTCATCATGGTTGGATATGGGTGTGTGGCGGCTGCCCCCTCGATGGCGGTAGTGGACAGGGACCTCAAACACCGAAGGACATACCTGGAATGGAGGGGGTGCTGGATGGATGAAAACCAAAGGAACAGTATTTAGCAAGTGCATGTGAATGTTTTAAAACATTACATGCAACTTTTATTTTGTTATGCCAATATGTTCAGTACTCAAACTGGCTGCATTCCTACCAGCAGCTTCTCCATCGTCTCCTGAGGATGTTGGTGTAGCCGCTGGGGGGGTGTTCTCTTGCTCTTCTGTACTGCATTTGTTGACATTGCCAAAAGTAATTCTGGCATTGAGCACATGAAACAGGGGAATCTCTGTGAGAGAAGAATGGGTAAGAGATTAGTCTTGAAAATCTTCCCTTCAATGGGTAAATGAGGGCCTTGTATTACTCAGTGTGCTTCTTGAATGTGTGGTCTGTGTAAAAAGTCATGACTTCTTTTGTGACATTCTTGTTCAGTACCTATTTTAACAGGAAATCCAGGAGGAAACTTCAGGGTGACAAAGTCCCGCAGCCGTGCAAAATGTGAGCTAGTCCGGGCCATGAGGTCAATAATGGGAGTGACCTGCTCCACTAGAGAGAGAGGGTGTTCCTCACTCATCCACAATGTGCCCTTGAACCTGTACAACACAAAGAAAAAGTGTGTACACACATCAATATGAGTTCCCAATACTGATCTGATCATCTATGCTATGGAGGATGAAGTACTGTACAGCTTCTTAAGCCATAATGCTGTTTTTCTTACTTCTGTGTTCGGGTGCTCAGTTCAATAGGTCGGCCAATGTCTCTATTCCCCAAGTCAAAGTCTGGATCAAAATATTCCTCTGGAGTGATAGCAGTGGGGTTGGTGGCAGTTGCAAACTCAAGGGTAAGGTCCTTTCAAGACAACCAAGTCAAACATTCATATCAAATGAACAGTGGGACCAAAACATGTCATACTTATGTAATTACTAACTGCATGTCTCACCCCCTGTGCACTTATGTGCTGCTCCACAGTCCCCAGAAGAGACTCAAGGACGTTCCTCTCACCTATCAACAAAAAGTCTACTTTCAATTCTGTCAGCCAATCTCAGTCAATATGGGTTTCTTATCCAATTGTGAAAACATTTGTAATGCTTGGTATTTTGGAAATAGAAAAATAATGCATGAACAAATTTTTACACATACTTTTTATCCTGGCCTTCTCCTCATCTGTAAGATGCTCTGTCCTTGTCCGGATTACCACATTCACGTTGTTCACACTGAAAACCTGAGAAAACAAACAGCATCGCACAGCATATAATATTATAAATATATTACATTGTTTTATCTATGTAGCAATCTTCTTGGTCGAAACAAAAAGATAATTTGTGATTAATATGAACCTTAGCTTCAAATCCATTGACAACTTCAGTTCTGTCAGTCCTCCATCCCCATATTCCAGACTTGTTCCTGTGAAAAACAGTAGTTGTGAAACAAAAACTTGACTTAATGCTATGAGTGTTGTGTTTTTTTAGGTCTGCTATGAATCAAAGTGGCCTCAAAGTCATTAATGCTTTCAAAAAAAAAAATTCTGTGAAATGTCTGTATATAGGTCAACTTTCACAGACAGCCTTAAGACTAGACAGAATAAGGCTTTCTTCCCGCATGTTTCCAAACACTCGTAGGTTTTGATCATACCAACGAACAAATTCACAGCAGAAATTATGAATGAGACTGTGTTCGTAGAAACATTCATACGAAGAGGATTATACTGAAGAGGATTATATAATGGGACTCTTGCCTCTCAAAAGCAATATCCTTGGTGTCCAAGTAGGTGTTGACAATAGGAGTAGTCAACCTTTTGGCAACTTCCTGTTCAGCTGGTTGCATTGAATCTAGTGTGACATCCTCCATCTCTTGAGATATGTTGAAGCGCTCGGTGTCCACCACTTCCTCATCATGGTTCACCTCCATTAACTCCGTACATGTATCTGTCACAAAAGAGTCAGGGACAAACTCAATCATTTTACACAAATACTTGTGAGAGTCACATGAAGAAATCAAGTAATTCCAATAGCCACTAAAAAAATTGCACAAAAAAGCTGAAACGCGCACCATCTCCTCTGAAGATGTAGCTTCGACGCCCTCTGATCCAAGTCATGTTCTCAAAGGCCAGAAGAGTGGCATCTACTCGCAGGCTGGCGCCACTTTTCCAAATGCGACAGACATCACTTGGACAAACCCGGGATACAAGAGGGACTGTGAAGCAACAGCATATGAATGTACCAAAAGAAAAAAAATCTGCATATCATTTTGCGTACCGCAAAACAATGTTTCACCTACCAAGAGGCAGGTATGTAGTTTTTCCTGTATGACCTGACAAACTCTCTTAGTAGGCAAAACATGATTTATTAGGTGTGGATAATAAAGCATAGGGTATTGCATTACAAAGATATAGGAATACTTTTTTATTTTTAATAATGAATATAGTCACTAACATGCCATATGAATAAGGCCACCACTATGTACTCATCATCTACTTTGCTTCTGGCATGTATCCATGTAAAAAAAGACTTACTCCAACTGGTGAACTCCCACTTCATTTCCATATAGAAATCTGGAGACTGGGGATTAAAAGAGAAACGGACCGATTACTTTCTTTACTAGTAAATGTTTGACAGGCACAGGTAGAGGTTGAAGACAAGACAGGAATTTTTGTAAAGCAAAACCTCTCGGATCTTGGACAGCAGCTCAGGCACTCCTCCTAGTGCTGTAGAGGCTTTGAGGTAGTCTCTGCGCTGAAGCACCAGCTGAACCATCTCTGGGTCTCCGGTGCTGACAGCCTCCTGCAGTACTGCACATAGACAAATGTAAATGTGATGTAAACATACCACTAAACATTTTTAGATATGAGTATTCTCCATAAATTGCAATCATGCATTAGAAGACCTCAAAAATGATGGTCATAAGCACCGAAAGCAATACTGTTTTACTGCAGAGACAAATGTATGAGCATTTTTACAAGAATCCCATTTTGTTGATGTGCAGGTTAATATGAGAAGGGCTCTAAGTGATCACACAACCCACAAAACCACTAAAAGCATGCCATCTGCAACCAAGTAGAGGAAACATTAACACAGTCATAGCGTTTCCCAGCCTGTAATGTAGCCAGGGAGATCCTATAAGCCTAACCTGTCCAATTCTTGGCATTTTCTTTAGTTACTTCAGCACCGTGTCGCAGCAGAACTCTCACTGATTCCAGGTGTCCGAGTGACACAGCCAGGTGGAGAGGTGTCCTCCCTCTGGGATCCACAGCCTCCACTTCATTCTGAGAAAATTAAGGAAAAACTGAAATGTGTGCAATTCAGTATGAGCAGAGATAAACCCACTTGAACTCAGTTTACCCACCATTTCTATGTAGGCTGACATAACCTACTATGAAGTCTTAGTATACATTATAATACGCAGTATCAAACTTTTGTAAGCTAAATGCAGACAGGGCATTTTAAGTAAAAAACAAAACAACATGTGTATACTTTACTGAAATTATAATTCATTTTTCTTTATATTGGTACCCGTTTGCCTTGTGATAATCACCAACTGGAAGTCACAGTTTACACAGCTTCTTATTTACCACTGTTGAGTATCAACATGAGCATCATGCCTCGTCTGCACAGTGCACACTGTATGAGACATACTGTAGAAGTTAATATCTTCTTCAACTGAACAGTGAATATGTCTTCACGGACGGTTTTAACACGTTTTGTGTGGGATACTACAAAGCATGTGTTAACCCGCTGTACTAGTCAGTGAGCTGCCAAATGGGATACCTGGCCTACATTGACCCGATGGCTACGGAGACCAACGAAGCTCACGTTAGCTTCATCTAGCTAGCTAGCCGAACCAAGCAGTACTGGACAGCTTAGCAACATATTCATTGTTTTGTACGAACCTGGGGTAATTCGTTCTCCAATTTCCTGTAATCGTTCTCCCACACTGAGGAATGCAACGGAAACTTCACCCTGAAATCTTCGCTAACGTTAGCCGTGGACATCTTCCTCTTTATGGAGCTTCTCAGTATAACATTAGCCAACCTACAGTTACAGCCATGTGAAAAACTGCGCTACACCCAATCAATCAATATACAATCAATACAATTCATTCCCCCTTTATTGGACAAAAATGATGTCGAACTGCCGGTGGCCAACTTTTCTCCAAAGCTTCCCGTAAATAAAAGTTTTGAACAAGGAAGTGTCAGGACCACACTATTATGATAGGGGTGTTTTGAAAACCAACTAATATATATATACAACCTAATTAAGACAGCCGATCAAGCCAATTCAAGAGATAACTATATTGACATGTGCATTAACGGGTATTCCATCGATCAATAAATATAGTAGAAAGAGGATTTGTGAATAAAAAAATATTCCTTTAGACAAAAGGAGTAGTCAGTTCCAGTGTAGACCTAACCATTCGACAGATACTGATGGGGGTCGTCGCCATTCAATTTACAGTATACAACCTAAAAAAAACATATTTTCGGATCAATAATGTATCATTTATGTGCATGTAATATGTAGAAAGATCATATGCGATGTCGTGTAAACATCAAAAATGAAACAAAAGTATCCAATATTGACTGTAAATCGCTTCTGTTCTACCCGTACCATCATCTGTTTGCATGAGCTCGGCGCCTGGCAGGTTACGTTCCAGATAGGTTGCATAGTTAAACTAGGGCCTTATCTATTTTTCATTAGCGTACTATGAACTAGTCTTTCACCGCCATCCTCACTCACAACGTAATATGTTATACGTATTATTGATGACATACTAGCGGTTTAATCCTCAAACGTACATTTCCCCTTTGCCTGTTGCTCTGCCGCACTAACACCAAGAGTTGATCAATACAACCAAAGACCTATTCTCACAACCTATATGCGTACTATGCTGTGCTATTATTGCTCAGGGTGAGTTTGATTCGATGACCCCAGTGAGTTGTTTTTTTGTTTTTTTTAGATTGACAAGTGGGTGATATTGATGGGACGGGGGTATCACATTTTGAAACCTATTTAGGTCATGGAAATTCAATAAACATCTGTTTCTTTTCTAAAAATCAAACAGATCTGCCCCGTGGTCATGAGTGCAATTGAATCGAACTCACCCCATACAAATTTCGTAAATGGGTTTCTGAATAAGGTAGTCTTTACGCAACCGCGCGTAGTGCAGCGAGCAACCGTCCCAGTCTCAGCTGCCACTGGATATGTTTTAGCTCGATGTAGCTCTGCTGCCATCAGCCAGAGTGAAGAGTAAACTGCTACGATGAAGCAGACTATTTAGCTTGTCAGGTGCTACTTGCTAAGTTGGCTAACTTGTTGGCAAGCAACATTTGTACCATACCCGTGTTGGGTATTAACGTTATAACGCTAACGCTAGCTGTAACGACGAGGTTAACAACAGTTAACTTAAAATAGCAGGTCGTTGTTTGGATTGTAAGTAATTAGCTAGCTCTAGCTAACGCGGAAGGTATCTCTACATAGTCATCAATGATTAAGTGAACAGACAATATTCAATCAGTTTGTGACCGTTTAATAGGCCTCTTTTCCTGAGCAAAGGATGTCTAAACGCCTACGAAACAGTGAGGTCTGCGCTGATTGCAGTGTTCCAGGTAAGTGTCGACTACAACTCCATCCACCCCTGCAGGCTTTGGTGTTTAGCCTTAGCCGTCATTTAACCACTACTGGTCCTAGCTTACTTAGCCAAACCCTTGACTATCCTCTCCAGGCTCAGTTCAGACTTACGAGTTGCGTGCCTGGAGTATGTATTTATTAATACTTTTTAAATTAATTAACAATTAATTCTTTATTGATTTGACATAAACAAACAAACATCCTGACTGTGAATTACAACCACGATGGTTGCATCTTTTCTCATAAAAAGTGGAGTGGACTGAGACAGTGGTACAGTAGGTATCAAGTGTACACCCCACAAGGATATTTTTCTGTTATGTGATATATCTGCCTTGCTGGTAGCTGGTAGTAATTGAGAGGTATATACCAAGTTTATGGTGTCAAACTTTCAAGGTACTTTTGACAACTTTAACAAATTCTTGACAGTGCGAGTGACTGAACTAACTGTTGATCTGAGGATAGGACTTTGCATGCTGTGGCATTTTTTCCTCTTGACAGACTTTGAATTATTAAATAAATGAGTCTAGGTACCGATAGTTAGGAGGTGGTGCTTTTAAAGACAGATTGCATAATAAGACGATGCAAACAAACTGTTTAAACTGTTACCAATATGGAGTGAAATATCAGATCAGGTCAGTCATTGTGCAGTTGCTGCTATACTGATTGGCAGTGGACTGATCAGAGAAGGGTGTCTCTGGATGTAACACTAGAAACCACTTACTGCTAGAGTCCAGTATAAAGAGATGCCATCAGGGCAATAGAACCTGCATCTTCTGTCTGAACTAAGGTTAATCTTAAATAACATTGGGGAGAATAGAATAATGGAATAAAGCTTGCACAATGAAACATGTCTGTGGAGGCACAAGGTTGCATTGTGTCAGAGGTACTTTGCACAGTGTCCCTTTTATATAGAAATGACGTGATGTTTTTCAGTGAGCACAGGAAACAAAACAGGATGCTGATTGAATTGACTGGATGGTTTGAATGCAGAGGAATTTGTTTTCTATTGTTGAGCTTTACATCTAACTATTATCTCATAACCTGTAAGGCTTAGCAAAAATGGTTGAACAATTTAGTGTTATTTTCAAAAAATAAATGCTTTCAGTACATTACTTACTTGTCTGTGCACAATAACAGTCAAACAGTAAGATGACAACTATGCTAAATACATTTCATTATCACCCTTAACACTCCGTTGTCTCTGATCATTTCACTCAAATTAGTTAAGCCCCCTAAGTCGCCACACCAGCTGGCCTGGACTGCCCTTCAGTTTCATGGTGCCCAGTTGTTTGGCGTGAATATTTTTAGAATTTCTAGATCTGGTATTAATTTTAGACAGCACTTGTTGAGGAAAAAGGCATGTGGCAAACTTGTCAGCACTCAGTTCTTAGTTAAGAGGAAGGAGGAGACACCAGGTGCCAGAATCTGACCAGCAACCACTGCAGCTGTTCCTCCTACACCTCAGCTGCCACTAAGGAGACCTCACTGTCCCTTCTCTCACAGTGGCAGCCGCTCAGTCTGTTTAGGCCTATCGGCCAATTTGTTGGCTATCTGAGTTTCATGTGAATTTATTTGTGGTCTTACTCTCTCTATCTTAGATGTTTGCTGTCAGAAGAGTCTCTCTATATATACTCATAGCATAACTCAATCATATTATATTAACTGGGTTAAATAGGTCAAGGTAAAGTAAACATATTTATTTTGGTCACAGAGAGCTTATTACTACAATGTACCCCGATTCTTAGCTCCATCACCAGGGTAAGTAAGGCATTACCTGAATACACAGCACAAAACTTTTCATTTGTGGTGTTTTGAAAGAAGAAGCTGTTGTATTACTCAACAATGAGATTGCGGTTCTTGAAACCTTAACTTTAATACCCGTGTGTATATATATATATGTGTGTGTGTATATATATAAAGCTTTATATCCACTTCCTCTTTACAAGCTGCTTGACTTTACTACTAGCCCTTACTAAGCTTACTATTATGGCTTCAGGCAGAGAAGCTCTAAGGGCACATCTATGATCTCTGTAGGTTTGTGAGGCCACAAGAATGTATTTGCTTGGGGTAAAAAGAGAAGTGAGATGTCATGGCCAGCATGTCAGAGATTTGAATAATGGTGAGAACGGTGGTGAGAAGCTGTGAAGACTTATGATACATTTCTAACTGATTTATGGACTTGAACCTCAGACTATCTGCGGATGAAGCCAGAGCTCATCAAACCTGTGGGAGCCGGTTATGTAGTAGTGTGCTAATTTTCCTACAAACTAAATCTCAAATTTGTCTCTTTCTAAATGACCACAATTAACACCGGTTATTTTCCTTTAGGTGATCAGAATCACATTGCTGCCAGTGTCATGGTTTCTCTTTTGTTGTTTTCACTTCCTTTTCAGAACCTCGCTGGGCCTCGGTGAACCGGGGTGTGTTGATTTGTGATGAGTGCTGTAGTGTTCATCGAAGTCTGGGCAGACACAGCTCCCAAGTCCGTCACCTGACACACACACCATGGCCTTCTACACAGCTACAAGTAATAGCCCATACAGAACAATATTCTCTGGAGTAAAGCTACATATCATAACATCATCTGTTGTTTTACAAGAGAGACAATTACTACACAGCAGATGATGTTATGATATGTAGCCCATACAGAACAATATTCTCCGGAGTAAAGCTACATATCATAACATCATCTGCTGTGTAGTAATTGTCTCTCTTGTAAGAGTGCTTTGAGGTAGAAGCACCTCTGCTGGAATGCCTAGATTTTGAGATCAGATCATGATCCTTGCACACAATCATTACATTACATTACAGTCATTTTACTTTCACTTTTATCCAAAGTGACTTACAATAAGTGCATCCAACATAGGAGTACCGTCATACTTCTGTCTTAGCCATAGCTTGTTGCCTTTAGCTTTGCTCAACAGAAATCTGTTGAGACAGCAGCAGCCCATCAGCACACACACTGTTCTCGTTCTGTAAGCCATTTTTGCCCAACAACACTGACTCTCTTGAGGTCTATTGGTTTTGTCCCAATATAGAAATTGTTTGTATTGGTAGGGAATCCTTCACAGCATTCTGCAGTCTAAATCAATGGGACTAATTTTAATGGGTTGTTGTTTTTTTTCACTCAGATGATTCAGACATTATACAGCAATGGTGCGAATTCAATATGGGAGCACTCTCTTCTGGACCCTGCATCTGTGATGAGTGGAAAACGCAAGGCCAACCCTCAGGACAAACTACAGTGAGTCAAAACTGTTTGAAAATAATCATATAATACCTTTTTTGACTAGATGTTCCAGTTGAATATGTGCCTTTGGCTCATTGCTCACTTCCTCCTCTCTTTCTCTTTGCCCTCTGTGTTTCATTTTGTCCTAAAAGCCCAAACAAAACTGAATTTATAAAGGCCAAATATCAAATGCTGGCATTTGTCCATCGCATGCCTTGCCGAGAGGATGACAGCTTGACAGCCAAGGATTTAAGCAAGGTGAGGACAAATGGCTTCTTGGTGTGATTTGAGGAAAGATGTTTTTGTGCAATGCTTTGATTCAGATATGCAGTTCGTAATAATTGTTGTTGATTTTTCTCTCCCAGCAACTTCACTCAAGTGTACGCACTGGGAACCTTGAGACGTGCTTGAGGTTGTTGTCCCTGGGAGCCCAAGCTAATTTCTTTCACCCAGTAAGGTTCACCAACTCTTTTTTTTTTTTTTTCTCAACCTGTGTTTTTGTCTTTAGATTGTCTCCTCCTCTCCTCCTCCTCTCTTTCATGTTTTGTCATGTGTATCAACCCTTCCTCAAGGAAAAAGGCAACACCCCGCTGCATGTGGCTGCGAAGGCAGGTCAAGTATCTCAGGCTGAGTTACTAACCGTTTACGGGGCAGATCCTGGAGCCCCAGACAGCAGTGGCAAAACTCCCATTGACTATGCAAGGTTAGCTCCATGCTATTTTTTGGAATAAATCTTTAACCACACCAACATGAGAAATTATGGGCATGTAATTTCACCAATGAAGTCATAAACCGTCATCTGTTTCTTCTTAGGCAAGCTGGCCACCATGAGCTGGCGGATCGGCTGGTGGAAATTCAATATGAGCTAACTGATCGACTGGCATTTTATCTGTGTGGAAGAAAGCCAGGTATGCAAGGATGCTCTGTCAAGTTTTAAGTCTGCTGTGTGGCAGCATTTTGGGTTCCCATTAAGGAAGAATAGAATTAAAAGACAGCTGACAAGATGAAGACTGTTTGTATTATAAGAGAGCCTTGTCTTACAGCACTAGCAACATGCTGCACCATGTACAACAATTATTTCTGCACATTTCTGCATTATCTGCACATAATATCATAGACCGTTATTGATACTTTCATAAAAAGACACATATCGTTCCTTTCAGATCATAAAAATGGCCAGCACTTCATTGTTCCGCAAATGGCAGACAGGTAAGAAGGCCTCAAGAGAAGTCAACGTGATCTAAGTCAGTGTCAAGTGATCTCCCTTTGAATTTGTGTGCCTAAGTGGCTGATTCAACTTGAATCAATCCCAACAAAGCTGCAGTGTGGCTGTGTTGCAGTTGTTTATGGTTGTATTCTTGCTTTGAGGCCTGTTGTGACATGCTTTTGGGCTTGCTGAAGCATCCATTATCTCTTTGGGAGGAAACAGACCAACTAAAGTAGTTCACATAGCCCACACGGCAGCTCTGTAATTGTTGCAAATGGTTAAAATGTAATTTCAATTGTGCAATCAGAACAGTACGTTATAGCAGAAGCAGCACTGTACGTCTTCAATCCAAATCAGACATTTTATCTTTTTTATTTTATTGCTCTCTTTTGATGGATAAGGAACATGTAAGTATTAATCACATAAATAATAAAGTGCATTTTATTGTTCTCATTTAGCAGCATATGTTTATGAGAGTTATTTTATGTTTGTAGCAGTTTGGATTTATCGGAACTGGCGAAAGCAGCAAAGAAGAAACTACAGTCAGTAAGTATCATTGCAGTGTTTGATTCAAAGGTTTGGCTGTAGTACTGAGCTTGTTGTTTTGTCTTCGCTGACTGACCATGTCTGAATCCTTGATTTTAATACAGCTCAGTAATCATTTATTTGAGGAGTTGGCCATGGATGTGTATGATGAGGTGGACAGAAGAGAGACTGATGCAGGTAATGTAGTTATCCAGTAAAAGCTGTGTTGTATATTTCATGTTAGTCTGAGAGCACATTGATAGTGGCTTCTCTTCACATTGATACTTAATAGCTACCAAATGGTGCTGCAGCCATATTACCAAGTCAGATGCCTTCTTCTGAATGCCTCCCTATTGTTTTGTAGTATGGTTAGCTACACAGAATCACAGCACGCTAGTCACAGAGACGACTGTGGTGCCTTTCCTTCCCGTGAATCCAGAGTATTCATCAACACGAAACCAGGCAAGTTACAACACCCACACGGGTCAAAGCTCGACTGTCTGCACCAGCATTCATCCAGCTTTATTTTAAGAAAATACAGCCCTTATGTATGATAGTTCTCCCACATATCCTGTGTTTACATATTCACTTTGAAGTTTGATCAGATACTGTATGAGTAGAGTTGATTTATTTTTTTTAATTTAAATTTAGGGACGCCAGAAGCTTGCAAGATTTAACGCGCATGAATTTGCAACTCTTGTGATTGACATACTGAGTGATGCTAAACGCAGACAGCAAGGGAATTCAATTGCCAGTGCCAAAGGTCAGTATTTAATTGTTACTTCATTTGGAGGTCTTATGAACGCTGAAAATATGCTGCTTGTCAATGAAGTACTGAGGAAAGTATTCCACTCTGTGTCTCCTTGATTTCAGACAGTGTTGATCTTATCCTGAAAAGTGTGGGTGTCAGGCATGGAAGTGATGGCCAGGACAATGACCAGCCTGACTATGATAGTGTGGCTTCTGATGAGGATACAGATCAAGAGCTGCCCTCAAGCAAAGGTGATCGGACCAAGGTAAGGGAAGCCCCCAAAGTCCCGCTTGTTGCAAATAACTGTCAATTGTCCAGAACAGACATTCACTCACAGTCAAAACAGTTGTTTTGAATGTCTCCCACATATGAGCCTGGGTGTCTTTATTGTTTGTTTTTACTTATCTTTGCAACAGAGCCTGGACTCTGACCTGTCAGATGGACCTATTACTGTGCAGGAGTTCTTGGAGGTGAAAAACGCGCTCTCAGCCTCTGAAGTCAAGATCCAACAGCTCATGAAAGTCAACAGCAACCTCAGCGATGAGTTGAGGCTGATGCAGAAAAAGGTACCTGCTGAGCTCCACCAATAAGATCGCTAACACCGAGGG
>CABFOQ010023929.1:48721-64218 GCA_900660455.1 Gephyroberyx darwinii
GTGCACGGTGGTCAGCAGAGCTCTTCTCCTGTCCAGTGTAATCGCCCTCTGGTGTGGAATCCCAGCCGGGGGGTTGTAATGAGGGCCTAGCTACCTGACCGGGAATGCTCTGCTGCAAGGCAAAGCTGCCGTGACACCCTGCTGGTCCACCCTGTGTTTTGGCCAGCATGTTCAGTTTCAAAGTTTGAATGGTGGCTGGAGAATTTTTTTTTTCTGAATTTGTGAAAAAATAATTCACTCGTACTCCAGTTCATATTGAGAAAGAGTTTATTTCCTATGCTATGTAGTAAATAAGAGTAAAAGCCGTGCTGTCTCATGTTACTAACAAGCATGTTTTAATAATAAGCATGAAGTAACTTACAATGGTTTTCCTTCCTACATAGTGTATAGTGACTAACACCAATTTTATGTGTGAAACGTTCTTCATCATTTATAGTTCATCACCTAGAATGTCTTTGGAGGGTTTTGAGCTGTTTTTGAGCGTGTTGGATAATGCAGCCTTTTGTGCACATAGTTCTGTTGTTTGCTTTGTATTTTAAAAGCTGACATTATGGTTGAAAACATAGCCATCACAGCTGATACAAACCTGTTACACTGTCACTCCAACGATTAAGGTCACCTGCCGATTTATAGAATTTACTTAATAGGCTTTTTCCGCTCTAGTCTCCCTCCTGTTCATGAAAAAGCTCTTTACATTTAAGTTGTCTGGATGTTTTTCTTTAAATATTGTTAGGTTTGAGCTTCTGCACAAATGTATGGAATATGCAATTTAGCAGCCTATAGCTTGTTTTTTCTTGGGTCCCCAGAGGTTGCCATCTGTTCATGTGGTAAGCACCTTAATGTTAAATGCTTTTTTAAAAATGATATCCCTGTTAGTGAGGTTGAATTTTGTTTTGATTTTTTTTTGTCCTGTGTTGAAATGGCTTTAATTTGGCTGTTTGGAAGGAACACGCCAGACTGTATTGATTGCATATGAGAGGTCTTGCTGGCACTCCTTTGCAGTGATTTAGCTGTGTGGATTGGCATTGTCTTTACTCATATAGACCACATTCATGTTGGTAGTATCTAGGAATGAAAACAAGGGTGGGTTAGAAAGAAACAGAACATGCTCCCGAGTGCACCGTTGATGGTCTGAAATATTGAGACTCATTCAAAAGTGATCAATTCAAAGGATCATGAGCAGATCATTCATTCACTATTTCAAAGCACAGACTGGATTATGAGCTTATGACTTCTGTCTGTCATTTAGTTTTGATTCTTGACGTCATGCTTTTAAAGTGACATAATAACACTGGAGTCAATGAGGATTTACCAAACCTTCAGGTCAGTCAAACATTATGGCAGAGGTTAGTGACTAAATCATATTGGCAGTTGGAGATTTTTACCTGCCCTCTTCCTCTGAACAGTACGCAGGACCCTTCCAACTATTTGCATCAGATCAGGCCACTTTTTCTTCATACTACTCTATGCCTATCAAAACATCTTTATTTCCTTGATTCTTGAATGGCTCTAATACTCTCATATTTCTCATGTGCCTATCTTTCTGTAGCTACACCTTTGACTTACGACTGCACCTGTGTTGCTTACCTGTGCAACAACCTTTTGCTTGCTTACCCCTTGCTTTGCGTATTTGAATTAAAGAGAAAATCCACCCTAAAATAGAATTGATATGTTATTCCTATGATTTTGGGTAGCTCAATGTAGATTGCATGACTTGAACCCAAAGATTCTTAAAAAAAAAACAACATCACATAAACAGAAAGTAACATGAACACAATATGTGGGTAACTCAATTTTGATAACTAATTCCAAGCTGACAAACTTTCTTAACTGTCTCTGCTACAGCTAGTGAAGACTCTTGATGGTTTCATCAAGAAACACATTCTGGAGCTGCTGCATTAACAATGAAAGGGAGTCCAACTTTATAGACATGGTGACAGAAGATGACTTTTATAGGAATAAGGTTCATATTACTTCAGTGAAATATATCTCAGCCCAAGCAAACTTTCTATGAGCTCATAACTATTTGAGCCATGAGTTAGTCTCCAATCCAGTCTCATTGTCATTGAAGCAGCTTCAGGTTTAGCTTCCTCAGTTTCCTGGTTTCTAACTTTGTGAGACTGCCGGTAGTATTCACAGATATTGACTGAACCTTCTATATCATGGGAATAACATGAATTCTCAGGGTAGATTCTCACTTTAAGTTGTATAATATGTGATGCCCACATAGACATTGCTTTATTCAGGCAAAGTTACAACCTTGGCAGCGTTCCATGATGTTTAGTATGTTGACAGTTGCAGACTGTCAAAGCTTAATGTGAATATTTAGAGGATTCATTGGAGAAAAGCTGAAACTGTATGCTGTAAAGGTAGAATGGATCAGAGCAGGGAAAACGGCTTGCTTTGCTGACAGCACCTCTTAGTGTATTGCTGACCCGTCTCTTCCAGCTGCAATCTCTGCAAAGCGAGAACACCTCTCTCAGGCGGCAGGTCACAACCAATATCTATCAGGTCCCCAGCGGTTCAGACTACCCTGACCCCTCCAGCCCCTCAGCCCTGAAACGCCGGCAGTCTGCGCGGGCTAGTCGGCCCATGTCTATGTATGAGACTGGCTCAGGCCTGAAGCCCTATCTCCCTAAGGGGGAAACTCCCTACCCAGAGGAGGGAATCCCCACCCTGCAACCCTTCCCACCTCATGTAAGTAAGACCTGCACCCTGCATTCCTTCTTCCTTCTCCACCTCTCCACTTCCAAGACTTTTCCTCATGTGTCTTCACCCTATCTGCAAACCTCTCTTTCCTGTATTTTTTGTTTTCTTTTCTTTACTTAGTAATTTGCTACTAGGTAGCTGTTTTACTGGTTCCTAAGACAGAGTAATCAGAAAGCACAATGCCATGCATATAGACACACAGCTAGTCACATCCCATATTGTCCAGTCTTAATACTTGGACTCTCATGAGGCCATTCTCCATGCATCTGGTGTTTACTGGAGTGCTGCTTGTTTGTCAGACTGAACTTAGTTCTATAATAAGGCTAATAAGGGGCTGCTGTTTTAAGCATGAGCTAATATACTTTGAAGCTTTGTACTGTATGTCATGTCGATAAAGCATTAAACCTTCCATACAAATGCTCTGTGTTTTTGCACTGCATGACAAACTCAGATCATTTTATCCACTCCGTTGCATTCTCTCTTCAATTCAATAAAGGCACCTATGCATAGGTTCAGTTACATTTTGGTCTATGAAACTCAGTTTTGTGGTATCTTTCTAACAATTAATGATTTCTAGTCTCTACAGTGACATTTTTTTCCAGGAGCATGATCTGTAAATACAATTGAAAATGCCTCTACTATATTCACTCTCAAATTGCACATGTCATTTTAAGATTTTCCAGGCAGCATGAATCTATTTCTAGCACACACTACTGAAATGATAACACTGTAGAACCCTGGAGCTGTTTTATGGTTGTTGCTCAGATATTTGTTTTCCATGAATTCTATTTTCAATATTCCCAATTCAGCAAGGGAAGTCATGCTTTAATGGATAAGCTGCTTGAGGCGATTTGTGCCCAAGGACTTAACAGCATCTAATTTCATTAATCATATTTATTTAAGAACTAATTTTAGTATTTGCAGCACTGTTGTGAGCAGTGTTCCACTGTTCTTGGTGAGCACTTTGTCAACGTTTTTACTCGACTCTGTCTTCTTAAAATTTGATTTGAACCCTGTCTTTAGACGGAAAGGGGCGCTTTTGTGACCACCTCTTCATCCCTCCCCTCATTTCCATCCACCTTGTCTTGGTCGAAGGATGAAAGTGCTCAAAAGGTTAAGTACCTCCTCACTTGGTCCGTGCCTCGTGGGACGCAGCAAGTCCACTGGGAGCCCTTTGCCATCCCTTCCTCCTCCTCCACCTTCCTCCCTGTGTCCTTAATATGCTGCTCCTTACCTGCCCTACTGCATGAGCCAACCCTCCACCGGGTGCCTTCAACACCTCATACTTATATTCATCGGCATCATCCTCATTGTGCCACTACACAAATACAACTGTGTGGTTTTGCAACTGCAAAGCCTCTGCCTGAGCGCTGATAGTTGAGCAGAGAAGTGCACTTTTTGTGGTGTGGCACCGGCTAATGTTAATGCTTATTTTCTTTCCCTCAGAAGCCTGTGTAATGGCTGTTGACAAAAATGTATTTTGATCTTAAATTGGCTTTAAAAGATCGATAGGGGAGTTAAAGGGTTTGTGATATTGTAACATTCCTATAACACCTGTTCCTCAAAAGAATGGGGACAAACCAGGTATTTTATGTCTGTAGTCTGTTTAAATGTATCATGCTTTTCATATCTAAAATTCTTGAGTCTACATTACATCCATTACAGTACTAAGAGAGATCCTTTTCCTTGTCTTTTATCAGCACTTGGCCATTCATTTTGCACAGTGAGCTTCAACCAGCATGCTCTCACTTCCTCTAGTAACACCCAAACACTGGTCATCCAGGAAGATTGATCTCTAGTTATACATGCAGAACAAAGACAAATCAATCATATTTTCTGCCATGTATTGTTTGATGTGAGTTTATGTGTGCAGCATTGCATCTAGTACTGCATACGAGAGGAGGATTTTGTTTGAACCCTTTTGGACTTAAATTGAAAGGGTATGTATATGTTGTACAGTATGTGGCTTGTTTGTCTCTGCTTCCCCTTCAGAAATGCAACTCTTGAGTCTGATAGTGTATCTGCATAAAGCTCTCAATATACAGTGTAAATAAGATCACAGTGAGCCTCATCTACTGTGACGATTAATCACTTGTATTTTGTGCAGTACACTTAAATAGTTCTGTCGTTGCTGTGCTCGTCTCTTAGACTGGTGTGATTTAGGCTTATACTGAATTCATCTGAGCCCTGACTTCCTGCCCTCAAATTATGACTCATGGGCCTACTTCCCTTCAGTTTGGAGAAGGGTAAAGTGAGCGTGTCATGGTTCTGATGTAATTTGTGTTCATGAATGTTTCTACCCAAGCGTTGCTGACTTTATTAATCCTGGCACATAGTAAGCCTCAAAAAGTGGGTAAAGCTCCATGCTCATCCACGAATCCATCCCATCAGGGGTTCAAAAGGCTTCCTACACAAAACACAACATACTGTGGCATTCAGTCAGTGATGGTCCCAGCCATTCTGTTGATCTAATATGATTTGTACCCCATTAGGTTATTCAAGCAATTCAGTCATCAGTAGTGATTATTGCATAGTGACGGGTATAAACTACTTGAACCCTGGATAATCGCTGTTTACTAACTAAATCTAAATCAAATTTTAAAAGCTTCAAGTTGATTCTGTACTCTTGCTTCATGGCTTTATTTGCTTGTTTCTGGCAAAGTTATCTGCATTGCTTTTACTTGTTTATCTTTGTCATATTGTTAGTGACACTGCAAACAGAAGGTTGTTCCTTGTTGAGAGTTTGCTTATTGCTATGAACACTTTGTACTGAAAATGATTCCAACACATCTGCTTCAGGTTTCCATTGTCAATGACATGGAACATTTTGCATTCAGACATATTTTTATCACTCTACTTTTCTTCTTTCTTCTTTCCAGGCTTCAAAGTTTGAGAAGCAGAGCAGCATGCCGGACAGTGACTATGACAATACATTCAATGACTCAGAGATGGATGACTCAGGGTAAGGGGCTCCCCCAGAGACAGACAATAAGACGTTGTTTTCAAAAGTGTGCTTGCCTGACACCCAATCACAGTGAGAATGTATTTACAAGTCTAATGAAGTGCTGTTTTAGAGTAAGAGCAGCGGGCAAGGCTTATGTTGTGGCAGTAGAGACTACATCTTCTGTATTTGCTTCTGCAGTCTGTGCAGGAGAGGGAGGCTAAGGAGCAGTGGCTGGCTAGGGGAGGGCAGTTCTATCCCTGAGCTGGATGACCTGGAGCTGGAGTCAGACCCCACGCTTCCCAGCACAGAGGACGTCATCCGCAAGACTGAACAGATCACCAAGAATATCCAAGAGCTTCTCCGGGCTGCTCAGGAGAACAAACACGACAGGTCAGGATCTAGAGATATAAGGATCTTTGTTTCAGTGTGAGATAGTCGACCATGTCACAATCAGTTCAGTTTTACTTTCACATCCTTACTCTCATTTATAGACCCATAGTTCCCTTTTAATTTGTCATTTCCCTCTGTTGTAATGTGTAGCAGTGTTTATCTCCTATTATTTCCCCTTTTCTGTTATCTTCATTCTTCCCCTTCATTCTACTTCCACTCCTCTGCTCCGGTGTTATGTTCTTTTGGTGTTGTGGTCCCTGTCCCTCACTCCTGTAAGCAGACCATGCGAGCGCGAAGGTGTGCGCCGGCTCAGGCACAGCCTGGGATGTTTCAGCACTCTGGTGCCTTGGGCTGAGAAGCCCCCCCCTCCCCTTCAGCCACTCAGCCTCCGGTCCCCTGACCCTACCTCCTGGTACTCTGGCCTCTGTCCCTGCCTCCCAGGCACAGTTTTTTTTCTCTCCCTCACACACTCATTTTCTGTCTCACCTTTCTTCTTCTGTCTCACCTACTGACAGGCTAGCTCTTTTTTCTCTGTGACGTGCTACCGAAATGCTTGCCTAAAAAGTATCGTGTCTGAAAGCATCCAGTTTCATACTTACTTGCCCTTATTATCTTTATTTTTCACTGCAAACACTGTGACTTCATATCTACTGTGGTCAGTTGATTTGTAGAGTTTGGTAAAAGTAAAGTCCTGATTTTAATATATATAGTGTTGTTGATGTAATCACATAGAAGCCATGTTATTCCATGTTTGGTGTTTTTGTAGCCATCATTTTTCAATACAGAAAGTTAGTGCTATAGCATAATAGCAAATTTTGGATAGCCATTACCCTTAAATCATGTAGTTTGCTAATATTAGTAGCACACATAACCTGGTTGTTATGGCACTAACACTGCCAAGGTTAGGGGGTTGGATTCCCTCTGGGGCAACCCGTGCTAAAAATGTATGCACTCACAATACCGTAAGGCACTTTGGATAAGTGTCCACCGAACGGCGTATGTTAACCTAGTTAGTGTTAACCTGGAGCTGAAGTTTATGATGCATGGTGTGTTGTGAGTTATAAATAGTAACTTATTTTGTCATTAACTTGCACGCAATATTTTCTGTCCTGCTTATAAAGGTAACGTTTGATATCTAAGCATAAACAATCGTCTTTACGTTTTATCCAGAATTTTAAAGAGAAGTGGTTGAATGTGAATACCTCGTACATCTCCTTGACACCTCTCTTCTTCCCACAGCTTTATACCCTGCTCAGAAAGAATACATGTGGCTGTAACAGAAATGGCTGCCCTCTTTCCCAAGGTAAAAAAGCAAGCTGGTATATTTGTTACTTGGAGTGAATGGATCAGCCAACCAACAGATTTTGATTTTGTATTCCAAAAATATTTTATTACATATTGCGTATCATGTGTTATAAACTACATTTCAAGCTCCAAATGTTTTCCGTCCCATATTATGTGACATTCATGCAAAGCCAGCCCCAGTTGTATGATGTTTTGGCCAACAGAAGAGGTTCACTTTATCGAATGCTTTCGCCTCAGCAAGGTCCTGGGTTTGATCCTTGGCCCTGGTTCTTTCTGTGTGGAGATGTTCTCCCCATGTTCACGTGGGTTTCCTCCAGGTGCTTCGATTTCCTCCCAGTCTAAAGACATGGAAGTCAGGTGGTTTGGAGACTAAATTGCCCATAGTTATGAATGTGAATGTGTTCGTCTATGTGTTCCGTGACTGCCAACCTGTCCAGGGTGTTTCGGGGCCTTCTGCCCAATGCATACTGGGATAGGCTCCAGTCCCCTTGACCCTGAATAGGAATAAATGGGTGAATGAATGAATGATTTTTTTCCATTAGTACTCAAATGTTTTTAACCTTCCCCTGCAGAAACCACGCTCAGAGACTGTGAGAGGCTCCCTGCGCTTGTTGACCTCCAGTGCCTATCGGCTTCAGAGTGAGTGCAGGAAGGCAGTGCCCTCGGAGGGAGGCCCAGGGCCGGACATGCAGCTGGTGACCCAGCAGGTCATCCAATGTGCTTATGACATTGCCAAGGCAGCCAAGCAGCTTGTCACTATTACCACAAAGGAGAACACCAACTAACAGCACTTACAGGGCTGCAAAAGCCAATAGCATCTCAATTTTGTCATTTTTTTAAACAAATTTTCTGTCGTCTTTTTTTATTTGTGATATATGCATGCATTCTTTTTTTTTAACTTAAGAATGATAAATAACAAGTATTCACAATATTTAAAGCCAACATTGGACAAAGCCTGAATATCATCTATGGGAGTTAAATTAACTGAATTTAGGGATACCCGGCTTGTTGGAATACTGCATTTTCTCTTGAACAACAGTAATACGTTTACAGCAGTTGTCCAATAATTGTTGAGGAATCATGTATAGGCACAATGCAGTGGCTGGTTGACCTGGGACATTTAATGGTTTCTTGATTGCGCTTTACTTATTAGTCTCCCATAATTACCAATAATGTTTAATCAGGCCATAATATAAATACCTTCTATTCATAAAGAATGAATTAACCTTAATGCTCTGTGACTAAGTGTAAAGTATATCCATTAGATCAGTGGTTCTCAGTCCTGGTCCTTGGGATCGAGAGTACTGCTGGTTTTCTGTCCTACCAGGTAGTTCATTGCATTCACCTGGTGTCCCAGGTGTAACTCAGTCCCTGATTAGATGGCGGCAATGAAAACCAGCAGGGCCCCGAGGACCACTGCATTAGATGATGTTGGTTAAAATGATCAGTCCAAAGCCAGACATGGATACTGGGAAAGCCATAATTGAGCCATGAAATCTATTGTCATGAAAAGCTATTGCTAACACCCTTGGAGGTAAAGAAGCTTCCCCTGATTTATTGCACTGTGTCAGCAATAGCATACTGTAAAGATCAAAATAATTTGAGCATTTAATAAACTTCCATTCAATTTTGGGAACTTCATTTATGCACATTTTGTAGCCCTGCAATGCCAGTGTTCATCGCATAGAAAAGCTATTTATATGGTTTGTCCCCTGTCCAAGTGTAAGCCTGTCTGCAATGCACTTATTGCAGCTATTTATGTATGCCCATTTGTCAAGTCAGTGAATGCAAATAGCACTTGTTCAGGGGCCAGATTATGTTCTTCACCAGCAAGATGTTCTTGTTTTAAGTTATATTGATTTGGTGTGTTTCTAAGAGGCTAGACACTGCACTGTATTATGCGGTCTTGTGTGCTATAGCAGTGTTAGTGATGTGGCAAAATATTTAGAGCTAATAACCATGTCTGTGTTTTGTGCTCTGTTCTGTTGCTGCTAGATTTGTATTTAATGTGCAACGTATGGGATAGAACTATAGATATCTCCTGTTTAACTGTGCAACCCAAGGCTCATCCTCAGCAAGTGATTCAGAGTTCAAACTTGAAATCTGATCAAGGAAATGTCCCTCTCTGTGCTTGAATGAAGTCCAGAGATGTAAGTCATGCAGCTGTTAAAGCTGCATGGGGGGAAATAATTATTTTCTAAATAAACTTAATTTATAATTATAACTTGTTGTAGTTTGCCATGTTTTGTATTTATTGGTCTTGCTTCATAGTCACTTTTCTAAAGTTTTCCTAAAGTCTACCAATAAAACCTAGAAAATAGAGAACTGCTCCAGGATTGCAAAACTTTTCAATAGTGTTTTTCTACATAAGCAGACAAGCTTTAAATTAGTAACATCAAGTTGTCCTACATAGTCTCAGAACCTGACAAAAAAACTCTTTAAAAAAAAGACATTCAAGCTAATAGCATGTACAAAAATATGCACTTTGATTGTGCGTTGACTTCAGTCTTGCAGGGTCCTCATGTCCAGGCTGATCGGGGTCTGCTGTGGATCTGAAAGGGAGACGGTATCAAGCATGTGATTTCTGAACATTAAAGAAGCAATTAAGGTGATTTCGAGCAAAATATATAGTTTCCATAGAAACATACACTACATGGCCAAAAGTACGTGGCCACCCTTCTAATGTATATAATAGAATAATGGTCTGGGGTTTTCCATGGTTTGGGCTTGGCCCCTTAGTTCCAGTGAAGGGAAATCTTCACACTACAGCATACAGTGACAATCTAAATGATTGTGTACTTCCAACTTGTCAACAGTTTGGCGAAGGTCCTTTCCTGTTTCAGCATGACAATGCCCCCGTGTACAAAGTGAGGTCCATATAGAAATGGTTTGTCGAGATCGGTATAGAAGAATTTGACTGGCCTGCACAGATCCCTAACCTCAACACCTTTGGGATGAATTGGAACGCCGACTGAGCCAGGCCTGATCGGCCTACATCAGTGCCCGACCACAAGTAATGCTCTTGTGGCTGAATGGATGCAAATCCCCAAAACAATGTCATCAACATCTAGTGGAAAGCCTTCCCAGAAGAGTGGAGGTTGTTTTAGCAGCGAATGGGGGACCAACTCCATATTAATGCCCATGATTTTGGAATGAGATGTTCGACGAGCAGGTGTCCACATACTTTTGGCCAGGTATTGTAGGTAGCTTCATTTTATCTTGTACCTTTTCCTGGTACCCCTGCTTAGCCATCCTCTGTGTCTCCAGTCTCAGCTCCTCCTCTTGGATCTGAAGGGCCTCCCTCTCCTCCTCTTCCTCTTGCTCTATCCTGCACTGCTCCTCCCACTGCTCTTGGTGCCGCTGCTCCACCTACAGTATAAACACAGAAACAACATTAATTCTCTTTTAGTTGAAGGTAAATGCTAATGTGTTAAAAAACAAACACATATATGATCTGTTCAGTGGTTCTGGGACATTACCTAACTGACTCAAGATATGAGAAGGATCCGTGTGCCAACCTGAGCATTTATCTCTTGCATTCGTGCTGTTCTGTGACCCTCTTCTTGCTCCCTCTCCTGGCGTCTGGTCTCCCTCTCCAACTCCAGCTCCTGGATCAGCTCTTCTCGTCTCCTCAGGGACTCCTCCTGAGCCTCACGGTTCTGCTGCATCTTAAGCTCCAGCTGCTGCTGTCTCCCCACAAGAACCTTTCAGACAAACACAGAGGAGTGCTGCATGTCTTTTGACTTACCTTCAAACAGAGTTTCAACTACATTTTGATCAGCCCCAAATCCCTTTACTCCTAAGGCCAATTCACCTCATGCATGAGCCGCTCTCTGGCTTTTTTCTCCTTCTCCCACTCTGCCTCCCGTTTCTCCCATACACGTTGGGCTTCCTCTCTGAATGGATGAGACACAATAGCTTGCATCTGAAGAGAAGCAGAAGTCCCTGCCCCAGAGTAGAACTTACTGAATCCCAATGCTTACCTGTACAGAATGTCAAACGCAGCCTCCCTCTCCCTCTCTAACTGAAGTTGCTCTTCAATTACATGTTTCATCCAGGCAGCATCAGCCACAGCCATTTCCCTTCGTGCACTTTCTATCCTCCTGCCATCCTGCTCTCCTTCCAGCAAGGCTGCCAGGATCTTACGGTCGTTCTCCTGGTGGGTAGAGAGACATTCAAGAAAGGCTTCAAACTTCAAAGAAGCTGGATCTCATCTTTAATAATATACTGTATTAACGGGTCAAGTGGACTCACCAGCTCCTCCTGCACTTGCTGGGCTCTCCTTTTCAGCTGAGCGCGGTATTGACGGATCAAGAAATGCCTAAAGGAACACCGGCTCAATGAACGTGTATCCTAACCAGTGACAATCATTGTCTTATTTCTAAACAGCTATCCCAAGAGATTCCCTTACCCCATCTCAGATTTCTTTTTCCTTTCCTCCACCTTCTTCCTCTCCTCTTCTATCTTCTCCAGCTCCCAGTGCTGGGCCAGCAGGGCTTCTTGCTCATTCTTTAGACGATTGGCCTGAAACAGAGAGACAAAACTGCTTAAACAACACATCTGCCATATCATACCATTTTCTACAGCAGATATAATTTAGCCAAGATCTGTATACCTCTTCTTCTCTCAGCCTCAGTTCTTCCATCTGTTTCCGAAGTTCGTCTGCTCTCTTGTGGTCCTCTGCTTTCTTTTTCTCCTCCGCCTGCTTCATCCTCTCTAGAGCCTCTTTTCGAGTCCTCTCATACTCGTTTTCAAAACGTCTCTTCTCTTCCTGCTCTGCCACTTCATGCTGCAGGTTTTGAGAGATGGGTTACTTCAGTGTCTTAACTTTCTCAATAATGTACCATGTTGTACCAAGGATTAACCTAAGCAGATTTCAGACTTGATACTGTGCTCACAGATAAAATGAGCACTGTTTAATTACATATTGATTAATTACATAAATAATTACTCAAGTAAAACAACAATACCAAAGTTTTTTTGGTCCTATGTGTCATTGCTGGCTTGACAGAAGTTGATACCTTGGACTATTGCAGGGCTATGACTTTTTCCCATAGTTTGGTTTGAATAAAATTATATTATATTATATTATATTATATTATATTATATTATATGAACCCAACTCAAGGAAAGTATAACAAAGGACCTACAGGTCAACAAGACTAGATGTCCCTAGTGATGGCTCGGCTGTTCTGGTGTATATGCCGCACCTCCAGGCATGCACACTTCAAAATGTTTAACATCAGGGCAATGGTAATATGTGAGGGCAATGTGTGGTGCTGTGCCTACAGCCCAGCCCCAAAACAGGATAATGTTATTATCCTTAAAGGGTTATTCAACCACTATTATCAGCTGAACAGCTTTGACTGAGAAGTAACTATAATATGCATTTCCTACCTTTTTTTTCTCAGACATCTGCTCTTCCCATTGGCTGACAACATGATCTTTATGTAACGCTGACTCGACCTGTAGGCAGATTACAACTGGGAGTTGTGACATAGACGAGACAAAGATACTGATGAACCTGACCTAAGCGGAAGGGATACCAGAATATTTTATACTCTGAAGTCAATGCTGGACTCAGGTTAACAGAAAGGCATGGAATATCTGCATCACAAGCCCTATTGGTTTCCAGATCAAGTGGACCTCTTGACAAAAAGTGTCTGTTTTCTCTACTTGAAGGTCTCTTCAGATGTACCAGACAGTCACTAGATTCCTTTGTACTCTGACATCTGAGGCCATTTATCTCTTTATCTTAACACTCTTTGCAGCAAGAGGTTTGGCAACTCATTGCATTTGCATTAATAGTTTACACTTAGCTACCTTTCGCAACTCTGGGTTGTTTTTCCGCCAGTGTTCCTTCTGCAGCTGGTGTGCAAGCTGGGGGTAAAACAGAAGCATTATACACTGACATCAGTGTATCACTTAAAAATAAATATGGAATTAATTCAATGCAACTACCTTTTCCCTTCTCTCCTCTCTCGCTGAACGGAGCTCTTCAGTTTTTTGCACCAACTGACTCGCCAATGTGCTGGCATCAGGAACCACTTCCCGGAGCTCAGCCTCCAACTGGTTCCGCTCCTCTTCAAGCATGACCCTGAGCTGATTCCTGCGCTGCTCCAGATTCACCCTCTTCTCCTCTTTGAGTCTCTCTTTATGGTAGGCTGACATGCTGGCACAACAGAGGAAAGAGATATTCACTGAAGCAACAGAACAACAGGGTAGGAGGGTTTCAATAGATTATTTACACTTTCACAGTGTCTTCGTTAGTGCAGGCAAAGTTCACTCACAGCACATGTATTTAATGTTACACAGATTTCCCAAGTTGTTGATCAAATAATTTGGGTAGACATCATGCAGTAGTAGTTCTGTTCTGTTTGCGTTACCTCTGTTGATAAGACTGACGAGAACTCCATACTGATTGCTTATAGCTGCGCAATCTCTGTTCCCTGAAGTACTGAGAGTGCAGCTCCCACTGCTGCCGCGAACGGGCCTCCTGTTCCCGCTGCCTTGCCATCTGTCTTTCCAGGACACGGGCACGACTGGGCACATGTGCGGAAAGGGTTGGCAGAGCCATTGATCGCTATATTCATTGGGCATACACACGTGACCTGGTTAAGCAGTGAATAATTACACCTCCTTGCAACAGTTGACGTAGCTAACGTGATTATTGTCTAACATTAGCCAGGACGACGCTTGTCGTTCTATCACACAAGAGAAAGAAAATGGCATAGAGATATACAATAGTTGGCTTACTGTCTGGGTTTATGTTATCTAACGTGTTTTCCACACGCGTTGTTGTTGACCAGGTAACGTTCGCTACGGATAAACGAAGAGACCAAAACCACAACAATATGAACAAAATGTAAACGTTAGACCTCTCGCTAGCCTGTCGTAGTAAGCTAACCACTGTTATAACGTTAGTTCGAAAAGTTAAAGCTCTTACGTTTACGTTCACTCTTCAGTGTGGTTGTATTGCGTTACCTCGAAGCTAGCTAAACAGAATCAGTCAACGTTTTGCAGTTGAAGACAGATTGAAGACGATGACAGATTTCTGCCAGTTTCTTCTAGTCATAGTAACCACCCCACTTCCTGGTTACCCTCACGCTACGGGACATGGTAAAGGTCAAATTGCCCGGTGGCTGAAAACGCAATTACTTATTTCCTCCATACCGTTAATTTTGACTAATAGTACTTTACTGACAAATGACCGTATGTATATCGTAATCAGAATTAATTTAGATCTGTCCCTCAAGGAATTACAATGTAATTGATTTGTAACATTTCCAGCCTTGTTCCATCTCTTCACACGTAGAGCAATTCATCAAAGAGCCAGAGGACAGGGATAAGTAGCCAGTTTCTGTCTGGATGAAGGATGGAGATGGTAGGCCTAATAATCTGTGCTGTAACTGAAAAGCATCCAGAACAGAGTAATGCTACCAGAAAATAATTAGGCAGGCTAGGGTATTAGGGACAAAGCAGGATGTAGAACAATTAGTAGTGAGTTCCATCATATTGGGCCCAAAGATGTCATTGAGACATTAATAACAACAATAATAGTAATTAATTAATTATTATTATTATTATTATTATTACTACTATTATTATTATTATTAGTAGTAGTAGTAGTAGTAGTATCAGTATTATCATCAGTATTATTATTGTTAGATGATATTGTTATTATATTGTTTTTTTATATTCGTTTTTGAACAATATGAGAAATTCCTAAAAAATCCAATAGTTGGCAGTAATGGATAAAACCTTATTGGATTAAACCAAGAAGAAGAATGCTGTCAGCTGATCAGAGCTAACGGGTGTCGTTCCTGACCTGACCGGACTTTTCCCCACACAACTCTTAGCCTTGTGTCGGTTAGTTTACCCGACAGGTGGCGATGGCTCGGATGGATCTCACAGTAGTTGGATGAGCGTTTCAAAGTAAAGCAAGTCGATCACACTTCAGTTGACACGTCGGCTGGATACTGGACAACAGGTTTCAATGTAGGTGACAGAACGGGATCAGTGTGTGAGTGAGTGAGTGAAAGAGTGTGTGTGTGTGTGTGTGTGTGTGTGTGAGAGAGAGAGAGAGAGAGAGAGAGAGAGAGAGAAAGAGAGGGAGAGAGAGTGTGAGTGAGTGAGTGCGTGCGTGCGT
>CABFOQ010023930.1:0-17680 GCA_900660455.1 Gephyroberyx darwinii
AGTGAGTATTATTATTATTAGCTTAGGAATTATTTCATTTTATACTGTGTACTGTTTAAATCAGATAATGCTGTATGGTATGCCCTTGCAAATGCTTTAAATAAAGAAACATATTTGTATATGTTAAGAAGTAGTGGACATTGAATGATTGAATCTTCCATGGTAGTAAAAAGTTAGGAATCTCCGGGTGCACTTATATCTCAGGTTCTTATAGGTTTCTCTAGCCAATTAAAACAAACCGACCCTTTGAGGCTTTACCTAGCCGCTAAACCAAACCCCCTGGCATTTACCAAGTGCACGGATCAGTAAGAGGAGAGCTGCCGTTAACCGACGTGGCTGGTGGTATCATTGGGCTCTAGCGCTATTTAGTGCAACGGTAGTATCAGAGGACGCAGGGTAGGCGTCGGGACCAAGGCAGTTAGACGAGCCAGGCGAATCTCCTCGCCACCAGCTTAAATAGTTCAAGGTAACCCATCTGGGTTATAACCAATAGGCCTCGAACTCGGACCCTTTAAACGGAGAGCTGGACCAAGCAGACACCTCTGTTTGACCAATAGAGGCTGACACTTCGGGGATCTAACAATATATACATTAAAATTTTGTTTAGCTTTAAAAAATAAAACACTAATCTTTCCAGTGATACTAAATGCATGCATGTTGGCCATTCAGAAGGATCCTGACATCATATCTGCATGGTGATGGCATTTGTTGCTGCAGAGAAATTGATCTAAGAGCTGGACACGGCCAGTTGCCCATCACTGGACTAACACCATTGATATTCCAGTACACTGCTTATGCACATGTCTGCACATACTGTATACTGTGCCAACAATCTGCTCCCTGTGCTACAGAGGCGTCAATTCAACACACTCCAACCAATAAAATGCCCTGCAGCTGGATGTGTGACTCCTTATTAATCAGAATGACAGGATCAATATCGAGCCCCACTCAATGTGCACGCATAGGCCCATTCGTCTGCTAGTCAGAGGTCCTGAGACAACATGCCACAGGCCACTGTCTTTGAGACACACTATGACCCAATGTGACAGAGGGTCCATCTGTCTTTGACACACACTACGACCCAATGTGACAGAGGGTCCATCTGGCTTTGCATATAAGCAAAGCGCCAGTGTTTTCTTGTAAAGCCACTCCGTTACTAACATCTATATAAATCAGATCTTTGCATCATGGAGTAGGTAGTTTTCAGACTAAGCACATTTGTGGCGATGACACATAGCCGTTAGCAGTTTGTTCCAATATGATATACAGTAATGTTTGATGGAAAATACAGTAATGTTAGGCTACCTGGCTTGCTAGTTAGCGATAGTAATTGATCCATTAGAAAGCATGACTGATACTACGTTATTACATTACATTACAATAATGTAATTTATTATAAAATGCCATTTTATGTGTTGTCTTATGAGCATAAACATATTTAGCTCTATATATTTAACTGTATTGCAGCATTTCATGCAAGCTAATATATGAAGACCCCAGAAGTACGTTCTCTCATCGTGTGATCATCTAAAACCATTTTCTTATGAGAAGAGGATTACAGGAGTGGTGTGAAAATGTGTAGCTAATGATGAAAAAATCAAAATCAAAAAAGAGGCTTTAATATGGAACTCTTTACCACTTCTTCCAAGTCTCTGATAGACAGAGTATTTTCTCCTTGGTTGCCCGGCATCTGGAGCTCAAACTTGTGGGGATTAAAACTGTTGTTATGGTTCCTTGCTGTCCATAGTGTTGCCTGGGAATGTGAGCAGTTGTCACATATCTTTCCACCCTTTGAAGGATTGCCACACGACCCAACAGCAGGCAGACGTCCTCTGATCTGGTCCGTTTCTGGGCTGAGCTAAGTTTAGAGGCCTGTAGAGAGGAGTGACCTGAGAGGATTTCTGGGTGAGGCAGAGAAACTGAGGCCTCTGCTGCTGTATTGGCTGTGGTGTGCATGCTCTGGTCAGTGTATTATTAGGCCTGGCACGGGACTAAAGTTTGCACACACTATATATTCAGCTTGGTCTCTGGATGGACCTCAGTTAACTGAGGACTACTGTTAGTCTGCATGAGTCTGTCCTCATAATCTTATTTCTGGAAAGTTTATGGAAATTGAGAAATTGTCTTAAAATTTCACTAGCTGACAAAATAATTGATTTTTTTTTTTCACCTTAACCTCCAGTTTCCAGGTAGATTGTGATGACGTTTTCATTGATTTATCTTACCTTCTGCATTGTTTCTCAGAGGCATCAGTGAGAGAAGAAAACCTATGTGCTAGAATGTCATAGAGCACAGAGCTGTTTTCACATCTGCAGATGTCCTCCTTGTCATGTAATCACTGGAAGGAGGTGGTCATGGTTAAATGTCTGGATGATGTCTAATCAGTCTCTGTTCTGACGCATCAAAACCATGTCTGCCCAGGCCCTAGGCTCTGTGGTATGGTGGCAGTATCTCAGGAAATGATAAATCCAGACAATAAAAAACAATGATTGTTCATGACAAATTGTACTACTCAGAAAACTAAAAGTAAAGTTGGAGCTAACCAACTACTTCAAATCTACATGGTGAGGTGGAATACTCTTATACACTTAGTCACATGCTCCTTTGATGAAAAAGGCATAGGCTCTGAGACTGAGAAAAAAATCACATTGCTTTATTCTTAGTATCTGATTACGTGGAAGTGAAGTGATGTTCCTTAAATAGAGTTCTGTTTTGGCACTCTAAAAGGGTTTTTCCTTTGCAATTTTATTCAGTTGAGCTCATAGTGTTGTATGTGCCCTACATAATACAAAGCATAGTGCACTTGGTGTTGTTCAGATTAGGACAGAACAGCACGGAAACAAACAACTCATCAAATCCAGTAATGCACAACATACCCTCATTTCAACTCATCTGTGACTCTGATCTAAATCAGCTACTGCTAATGCTGAGTGACTGAAGTATGTACTGGTGCCTGCACCTCTGTTAGCATGCACCATATACTGAATATTTCATGAAATGACTCAGGGTGGACTGATGACAAAGCCGCTCTTGTAAAACTCTGGGTGAAGTCTGACAGTTTTCTGCTGCTTACATAATACTTTTGCAAGGCTCTGTCAGCTCTTTGCATCTCCTCAAACCACAACCATGTCACCTTTTTCCTCAGCACATTATTACATTTAAAAAGCTACATCTCTTTGGTTTAATATATATATATATATATATATTGCGCTATTGTAAAGACATATGTTCAGTATGTTCAATTACTAGTCACTGCAATTTGCAATACTGTCATTATATTTTTCCTTTCACTGTCACAAGAATATATATAGTTCCTTTCTGGAATTATATATTATTTTCATGTCAGCATAATTGGTTGGAATTTATTATTTCACATAATCACATCAAAGAAAACAAGGTAGGCCCTACTCTATTTGAAATACATAATGCATAAACTTGTGCATGAAATGAGATGCACTGGCATTTATTGCCATAGTTAATCATATTTAGCTGAGTGTAGTATCTGTGAAAATTGTGATTATGTCCTCAATTGATTGGCTAACTGTTGTTTTAGAATTGCACTGGGAGATGTCACTCAGCATATTAAAACACTTAGAGGAATGGGTTGGTAATGAAGCTCTGCCTTTTACTCACAGCAACTCTCTTTGCAGCATCCCTCTTTCCTCGTTATATACAGTATATACAGTACATATACGTAAAATAAACTGTAACCATTAAGATGGAGAGTAAGTGACTGTACAGATAGAGCTCTTCTCCTGTTCAGTGCTGATCAGAAGCAAAGGCCGTCTGTGATCTTCAAGGTCAAATTGAGGCAGCTGATTCGCTATTTTATTGGAATGCCAGCCTGTCATTAGAAGTGCGGCAGACAGGCGCTTGGAGCAAATAAACAGGCTGGCAATGTGCTTACAGTTCACTGTGCTCCTGGCATACCTGCTCTTTAACTCAAGCCCTCAAATTACCACTGCTCAAACGGCCCACCTTAGACATACGACAGAAAAACAGAATAATGTGTAGTTTGGAAAGGAGGTGTCATTGAGGAGTGCAGGGGAGGGTTGGCTCTGAATGTAGGAATGGGAATATTTAATCTTGGGGAATATTTAGCCTGGGGAACAGCTGTGCTATTGTTGTTGGCTCCTGATTTGGAAAAAATGAGGTGGAAAGGTGAAATGTACCATCAGAGCAGAGGGATACTCAGACATAAAGACAGTCTAGTCTACGCCATCGGTCAAAGGAAAAATGTTACAAATATAACAGACAGATGAAATAGCTATAACTGAGCAAGATCTTATCACACTCACATCATCCATAGTCAATACAGCATAGTTTATCCAAGTATAATCAGATCAATGAAATCATCATTGAAATCATTGCATTAGATTGTGTTTGTCTGAGATTGAGATTAGTGTTTTGGTGAGTGTGAGAGAAATACATTGCATATGCTTAAAAAAAAAGTGTAATTAATTCAATTTTAAAATCCCAGTTGATGGAAAGATATTTTAAATCATTTGGTGGCTCCAACAGCTTACCTGTGCATGGAGCTGCATGTACTTTTTTACTTCCAAACAAACTGACTACTACTACTATTATGTTTGACCCCATCTTACGTTTGTAGCAACATTAAAAATACATTTATATAATATTTACTATGTTATGTAAAGTGTAATGTTTGGAAGGTGGTAAAATAACATTAGATTTTTCCTCTTTTTTTTTTCAAACCCATAGATGCTGCCATCTGTTTGAAGTAGTCTATTCCAGGTCGCAGAGGGCCTCTAACCTTTCTCGAGATGAAACTGACAGTGCTTATTGCAATAGGCCTGCTTTGTTAGTGTGGTGACATCAAAAGTGGTTCTTGGGGGGACGAGAATGGGACCTGAATGGAGAGGTGAACTTAATCGCCGCGTTGCCATGGTAACGTAGAACATGACACTGCAGTGTGGGTAGGTGAACGAGGTGACTGGTCAGGCAATGCTGTAACAGGAGAGCCCGCAGTAGTTACCTGTAGCCTTTTAACTCAGCAGCAGAGGGGAGGGGTGGGGATTTCATGCAGACTTACAGTAGAATCAAGTTTCCAGATAAGCGTCACAGCTATTTTTCACTTGCACTATGGCCTTGTATGGGTTAGTTCTTCTATATGGACGAGGAAATGTTTCACACGTCACCACTGTTGTTGCACTGATCTCGTCATTGAAATATGCTCAACTTCTAGAAAAATTCACTTTAGAAAGCATCGTTAATGTGAGAGCGTCTCACACCTCGGTGAATGGGAAGGCTTTTGTGGCAGTTTGATGGAACTCATCATAAATCATCATACATTTTCATACATTTTCATTTCCATTTGGTTAAGGTTAGCGTTAAGGTTAGGGTCAAGTTTTGGTCATGGTTAAATAAGAAAAACGTTAATTGAAAATGAAAACTTTATTCACTGCAGAAAACTTGTTTGTGTGAGTCAGCTCTCAAGCCTGATTCGCCGGAGTCGAACGCAAGCACATACGCCCATCCGCCATCCGAAACCTCCATGCTCTTACTTTCCACTGCACTATTTCAATGTCAAACTACTGCCTGTTTCAGTCACGTGAGCTCCACCTCCTGTTTCACACAATTATTTAGAATATCATACAAAATTATGCCACAATACTTTTCGTGACTATAACTGTGACGTTGATATGAGAACAGTCTGAGATATGTCATTGCTTCTCTTAGGAATCTTTAGAAATACTTCATCTGTTTCAACTGTCTTTACTGATCAAACTGGGTGCATGGGTGGCATCCATCATCAACTCTTGTCTTCAACTTGGGTGAGGAGAGCGAGATATTCATGTTTATAGTGTGCTGTCTTTAACTGGCCTGACTCTAACAGCAGTATGATGAGACTGTGAATGTCAAACATTGTATCAGAGCCTCTTCGGAGCAGCTGTCTCATGGTTTATGAGATCCTTTGAGGCTATGGAGGCCATGTCCACAGCCGTCATAGTACACCTCACATTCTGAATGAGGAGAAGGGGGCTTTAAGGCGTGGTGCCCAGGGTGGGGCTCGGTAGTCTCGTGGCTCGAGGCATTGCGTATGGCAGGGATTAAGACTACCATTCCAAGGCAAGTGCTGCTCCTCACCTTTTTACTGACGGCAGCATCTGCACAGCCCGCCCTGCCTTTTGTTAGAGATGGCGAAAGACATCATTTCTGATGTAATTTACGTATTTTTTGTATATGTTTACCATCTCCTTCACTGCTCATTGATCTTAATATCCTTTTGTAAAGATTAAAAGGCAGTGGCATGATTGCTGCAGGTTGGGATGTGTGGTAGAATGGAGATGGATGGTCAAACTAAACAAGACGCCCAAGAAAAAGTGGTTGCTTATTCACAATGGAGTGATACTTGTTTTAATGACATTTCAAGTCTACTAATGGCCTCATATTTTTAGTGCATAAAAGTTCAGTGATGACTCAAGTTAAATCATTTGTCAAGACAGATACAATTTGCAATACAGGGTTGAGAGAACAAGGCCAGCAGAAGCTGAAGGACAGCTTACAATAATGCCATATCTTTTCATAGGTTACTGAATATCTCATAGGTCTATTTGACAGTTTTTACATGAAAATACTTCCTCTTATTTAGCAGTGAAGGTCAAAGGTATGAATGGTTCTTCTTTTGTCAGCTTTATATGATCTCTGTGGATCTGTGAAGTGGAGAATATTTCATTTAGGCTTTATGTAAAGAACTGCAGTGTTTTATCATTATTTTGGAGAGGCTGCACATGCTAGTGATAACAAGGAAGAAGCTATCCAGAAAAAAAATTGCTTTGTCATTTGTATAGCTTACATATATTTTTGCAATTGTTGTATGCCACAGTCTGACTATGTGGTCAAGCATTATATCTGTTTAATAGGTGAAGTTTTTCCCCAAAAAACATGTTGGGATATTACTATGAGTATAAAAAATATAATAAAGTTCTGTACCACCAAGTATAAAAGGACTTTCCACTAATCTCAACCTTGATCAAAGTTGGGTGTGTCTGTGCAAGCATGTTAACCATGTCACTATTATGGGCATGTATGGGGTATTATGAGGTATGTCATTTCCAGATCTTCTTCTTCATGGGAGAGTTTTATTTTATACGTTTTATTTTGAGAGTATATGTCGTGATGTTTGATTGTTCTTTCCTCTTTTCAGCAGCAACAGAAGGGGCCAGCTAATCACCTTTGATCTTTTCAAGTGGGCTCCAGGCTTGTGGGGGTGAGGATGCTACTGCTAAGTGTGATCAATCAACACCATGCATCACGGCTGACCACTTTTTACTTAATATGTGAAATCTGAGTTGCTAACCCTCCAAGGAAAAAGACATTCTTTTCAAAGTGGATTATGAAAATAGTCATGCCTATGTTCTGTAAACTTGAATGTTTGAAAAGTGGTAAAGTAAATCAAAAGCTTAAAATATTGTGACAATAAAACACAAAAACATTGTTATGACACTTGTAGAAGAGCTTTGTTAGTGTTTTATGTGAAATTCGTCAATACTAATTTGGTCCTCATGTCAGGTTTCATTAGGTGCTCATGTAAAAAAAAGGAAAAGGGAATAGAACAGTGTGCCATTTTATTACACAAACATTTCCAAACAAAAGTTCTTCTGGCAGTTGGTATATTTGTCTGAAGAAGATGCCTTGGTTTAGCCATGAAAACATTGCACATTGGATGCTGTTTGCTGTTTGTTATAGGTATGTAGGTAGTACACCAGCTACACCACCTCACCACCTCATTGTATCACCTTTCATTGCACAACTTTTCATGGCTAAACTAATGCAAATTGCAAACCACATTCTTCTTCTTCTTCTTCTTTTTCCAAGGCAAGTGCTGCTCCTCACCTTTTTACTCACGGCAGCATCTGCACAGCCCTTCTTCTTCTTCTTCTTCTTCTTCTTCTTCTTCTTCTTCTTCTTCTTCTTCTTCTTCTTCTTCTTCTTCTTCTTCTTCTTCTTCTTCTTCTTCTTCTTCTTCATAGTAGTAGTTTTCATAATAACATAATCACATATGGACTGCTAATTTCAAATTTTTGCTCAATAAATTAACACAGTGTTGCTAGCATGACATGAATACCAACAGCCGAGGATTGGCTCACTATTCATGTTCATGGAGCTGTTATGAATGCGTTATTAACTTGATTAATTTCATTATTTTGGACATCCTCTATTCATTCCTTTATTTGATACTTTCACATCCAATCAACAAGTGTAGTAATGTTTAGAGTAAATATGTCTGCTGTGAATTTATGTTTGAAACAGCTGAAATGGCTTATTGTCTTCCGGGAGAGTGCTATGGTCTCATGTCAAGGTCACCCCTTGCTCCTCAATACTGTCATTGTTTTTTCCTCTACAATAAAATATTGGAATGTGTTCGCAACTTTGTAATAGAACAATTGCTTTTGGAAAGAGGCTTTTCATAGCAGTGGGAAATAGAATGATAAGCTATGTGTTGCAGGAATAATATTTCAAGGCTGCTGTCCCCCGCGGTCATAAGGGTTCAGCCAATTTGTGTTAGCAAAGGTCACGTCCATCTGGAGTGCTGTTTACATTCTGGGGTACCCTGTTTCCTCAGGCGTTGTCGACTGAAGAATAGTGTCACACACACTGGAAGTCATACAGTCTTGTCCAAGTACAGTCTGCATTCCAGGCAACCTACAAAACTTAGCATGTTTGGAATGCTCTATGTTCCACTTCACAATGAGAGAGAGTCACAAAGGAGCCGTTGGATTGATTCTCCCTCTCGCCTGTCACAGTTATTAACTTCTCCACAGACACGCACAGTGCTCCTTTATTTTCTGATTCTGTTTGGGCACATTGTAACGGAGATGATATTGTTAGTGTGTTTGTGAAGGTCACATCTGCAAGTTATGATGGAGGATCTGTTTTCCGTCTGTGTTGGAGAGTCTTTTATTAAAAAAACACCTGGACTCAACAATTATTTTCTGTCTAGTACTGCATTATTCATGCACATGAAATAATGGCACACAGAAACCATGTTGCTAGTCCTGTTTTTTATTATTATTATTTTTTGTTTGGGACCTTGATTGGGTATTGCTGTACAGATGACCCACGGTAGTTTTCTGTTGACATGCTAAGTTCCCAACTCCATTCTGTAGCTGGCGATCAGGGCTAAAATTAAAGGTCTCTGTGGTCTGTCATTGCTGCACTCCAGCTCCGGCTATGTCATCAACACTGCACTGGAAACTGTTAACCTTCCAATTGGACTTGACTGCCAAGACTTGCTGTGACATTGTTCTTCAACCACAGGTTAACGCTCCATTTTTTGGAATTCATAGAGCACTTACAAGGGGCTCCAAAAGTCTGAGTCCACCACCAAGAACTGTTACTTTTCATCGTTTATCAAAAACGAATGTACTTTCTTTTACTCAGTTGATTCTTTGTATTCAAGAATACATTGTTTAGAACTGATTCAAATCAAGATTTTCAAATCTTTGAGAAATGCTTGTTTGAAATTTAAACTTGAAATTAAAAAAAAATCTGGTCCTCTATACGTTATTGTCGCTACTGCTGGTCCTTTAAGTTTGAAAAAGGACTTCCATTGAAAAATATTTTGAATTATGTAATATCATTTGACTAAACATTTGTATTCGTTTTTGATAAATGATGAAACAAAAGAAGTTGTGGTAGTGGACTTTTGGACCCCACTGTGAAGGATAGGAATGAGTAAAATAAATAAATCATTAAATAAATTATTAATCTATCTACTGCAATGTCTAATGTATCTTCAAACAGATTACACATAAACTGGTATCACTTGTGGTCCTAAGAATCATTAGATTTAATGTCTTCAATTCTTCGTGTCCTATAGATCGATCGAGCCAGGGATTTGCCCAGTTGAACATATACATTGTTAACCTAACCCTAACCCTAACCCCTTGTACATTTGTGCTTGTTTACTTTTTGTTGTTTCTCTGCCTGCTATATCTTGTATATATCTATTGTAATCTTCTTAAATATAGTTTACATTGCCAGTGAAACTCTGAGCTACATTTAATATATATGTCTGCAGTATAGCTCTGAGACCAACCCAGTGGAACCCAGAGGAAAAGCCTTTACAGTTTAAACATGGAGCATGCAGAAGAACGTGATAGTCTGAGTTAGGATTTATGTGACTGATCTCTGTTTCCAGGTGAGAAAAGCAATGGGGGCCAAGGCTTTCACACCCATGCCTCCCACTTCTGCTAATAGGTAATTTCATTCAAGAAATGGCAATCGTTTTCCTCTCCCTGAGTCAATGTGATACTCGGGGGAAGAGAGGGATTCAAGAGTGTCAATGTTTCCTACAGTCATGTAGGAAAGGGTGTTGGGGGAAGACCAAAGTAGACAAGGAACTATACTCTCTACCTATAACAACTGACTCTAGATGTGAGAGAAACTGCTGTTATTTTCTGCTGTTTGACTGAACGTGCTTTGTCGGGACCTCCCCGCCAGGCCAGTTAAGTCATGTGTGTCTTTATGACAGCGTGTACGTAGTTGTGGGTGTGCATGTGTCTTTGCTGGGCAGCGTTAAGCTCCTGTGGTTCTGACTTTCCATTGTTGTGAGTATTGTTGTCAGCGGCGGTGGTCTGTGGTGTGCCAGTGTGTGGGTGGTTAACAGCTGACCACTGGGAAAAGCAACCAACACATCCGTCCCATTACGGTTGGTCTCTGCCTCCCAGACATGCTGTAGGCGTACGACCGTTCGCACAACAATTTCAGACAAATTTGTTGTGACAGGTAGCTTTAAATGTAATCAGCTTGAGCAGATGTTTGCTCCTAACAATTCTACATGTTCACTCTCACTTGCTGTAAGGAATCTCAAATGACCTTTTTCAAAGGTTGAATACCAGCATGCTTTGTGAGCGCTACTAAGCACTGGTCACGCGATCAAATTACTCCACAAGATAGATGTATGCTGACGCTCATGCTCTCTGTATGGATGCGCACACACACACACACACACACACACACACATACACATACACAGGCTTTCACTCGAAGGAAATAAGTCACATTATAGTCTATTATATCAATATCCATAGTGACATTAAGCCCAAGTGACAGCATTGACAAACATTTATTTTCTTGGACTTGGTTCTAGCCATTGAGAGCATTTTACAATTAACAGATCATAAATATTTCATTTGTGCTCCTGTACGCTTTGAGGAGAGCTCAGCAGTGACAGAGAGTGCTGTTATAAGGAGCACCTCCCTTTCTCAGTCCACTCCTCTCCCACCCTCCACAGAAGCAGCCTATGATGTAATGTTCCTACTGCTGATAGAGCAACCCCCTCTCCTGCTTTTCATTTTTTCCCCTCCCCTTCCGATTTGCTACTGCTGCTGCTGGTGATAGTGGTAGTGGATGTGTGCGTGTGGTGCCGGTTCAGCTGCAGCCCTGGGCATCTCTGGGGATCCCTGCAGAGCTTCTGTTCTTCTGTCACCACTCGACCGAGAGCTGCTTCTACTGAGCACTGCAAGACCTTGTCCTCTACAGATGAAGGTAATTCTTATGGCTCGTTACAAAGGAAATGCATTGCAAAAGAGGGAGTAAAGGAGTAGAGGGAGACAGTAAAACAGGGAGAGAGAGAGAGGGGACAGGAGGCTGGCTGAGTGTCCAGTTAGCTGCTGTGTAAATTGGCCTGGTCGGTGAAAGCTTCTTGTCGCCATGGCGTTGGGTGCCATGGCAATAGATGAATTTTATTCCCTGTGGCTTTCTCAGTGTGTGTGCATGTAGTATGGTGTTGGTTTCCATGGTAAAGATGAGACAGATTCTTCTGCTGGCTCAGAGGTAATTCAGCATGTCTCAGGGAAAGCTACAATACCTTTGGAGAAGTGATTTCTTTTCTCCTAAGAAGATTTGTACAGATGATTATAGTAAGCTTTTTTTGCTGCTCAGTTATCTTAGAATTTTTAAAGAATAGAGCTCTGTTGTACTTTTTAATTTTAGTGGAAAAAAGATTGATTTATTTATCTTACTTACTTGGACCATATGTCTCTTTCATTTGTGCCTGCTCTTAAGAAACTGGGCGTGTACATGGACAATGATGTAGTCTAGAATGAACGACACAGTGAACGTCATCTGCATGCAGATTTTTGACTGTTTCAGAAGTTAACGATGAACACTGCTTTAGGTGGATGCTTAGCCAAACACTGTTTTCCTTCATCATCGATGTCTTTAACCAGGATGTGTAATTCTTGCACAGATACTTCAGTGGGTTTGCTTTGAATGTTGCTGATTTTCAGCAGTTGCTTAACCTTAACTCTTGTACTTTGTCTGATGCTAGGTTAATATTTCATGCCTTGTCTGCCCCACATGTAGATGGGGTCATAACTAATTCATCCCCAGGATTTTCCCTCTACTTACATCAAGCAAAGACAAATTCCATCACTTGTTTCCATTCATTGTGTCTAATACCATCGATTAATCTCATTAAGGACAATATATGGTCATTTTACTGACTACAGAGTACATTAGGAGCATAACATTTCCCTTTTGTTGTAACTGTGTGTTGATGAACACACATCTTTAAATCATAATCCCATTAGCTTTAACGTGACCAGAAGGAGGGTGTGAGCCCGTTGGTGGTAAGGGTTTATTGTGGAGAACAATTGAATGCTTTGATTGGTCGGGGAAACCACATGGTACTTTTAGGGTCATTTTATGATTTCCCCATAGGGAAGAGGTCATGTTTACAGTGAAGGTAATTGGCTCCTTTAGACACAGCAGACACAGAACATGTTATCCTTGAGGCAGTTTTTCTTCTGCATTTGCTGGAGAACAGGCTATCTAGCCTTGGCATGTGTGTAGCTAACAGCCAGCTGAATTAAAAGCAACTCTCTCTCTGGTCATTCTGACCTTCGTTTTATCACCTAATAGACAAAATGACGTTAATCAGGAGTGGACCAATGGAGTACTGCCTTATAAATGTCTATTGGGAGTGATCAAACCAGCCATTTAGACTAAGTCAAATACTGCTGTGTGGTGGCAATAGTCCTTGTCTTGTCTTTGTTTTTAAGCACTTACCCCCTAAGTAAAGAGGATGTCAAAACTGCGATGTAAGGTCTAGAAGCATTTCACACTTGCTCATTCTCCAAGGAGATTTGCTAAGTGAAGGTAATTGCTCATTTCACATGTAATCTGAATTTATAGCCCCATTGTAGATTTTTCATTTGGATTCAAGCAGAATGAGTGTGCTTAGCAGTATTCATTAGGGAGATTTTAAAGACTGTTCTACGGTGTGTTTAAGATTTAGATTTCACATTTGAATCTGCTACGCTGGAAAGGAGAAGAGCCATGTGACCACTTATTTTCATTACACAATGTTAATTAGTATTTTATTTCGAGACCCTCAGAGACGTACCTTAAATGAGAGACTTTCATTTGCTATGGAACAGCTGGGCAGCTAAGGTAATCGGTCTTCGATAAGTGCTGACCTCCTCTGATCCTCGCAGAACTCAGCTGACTTTAAAGTGCCCCAAGAGGCATGACGAGGAAAGGCCTGTCTTTTCACCATTAAAAGTCCTACTAGAAAAGTTATAGCACATTTTCAATGCACTTATCTATGATATGATGTTTGAGAAATCTTATCATAAGCATTGTTGGCTGCAGTATCAAATTACTTGCCACGAGGGGAGAACAATTTGCTTGATTAATTTCCCCCTCCATTGGAAGGAGGAGGACATGGCTGTGGGTGTGTGGGTGTGTGGGGGGAGGGGCATTTGAAATACAAAATACAGGAAAGTTGAGCTGCTGCCACTTCAGTACGGACATGGTGGGCCACCTGAGGAGCATCCGAGCTGTTCCTCTCGCTCTACCACTGTTGAATTTTAAACAGGCCCACTTGGTCTGGAGCTGTGCCACTGGTTCTGGTTTGGTGACTGTTAAGTCCAGTAAATAGTTTGGCAGTAACTATTATGTGCTGCAAATAAATGTTTCTGTTAAAAACACAAACAGATTAACAAGAGGATGAGAGAACTGAATACAGTGAGAGAACCAGGAACCAGGAAGAGGGAATGAAGTGATGATGTGCACATCTGATGTAGTGGACACATGACTGGCAGTGCTGGGAAGTCCAGTTTTGTCAGACTAGTGAGTAATGCATAGGAGGGTGACATAGCGAAAAGGAGCATTCAGGAAACGATCTAATGAAAGGACCTGGGGTGAATCATGCAGATTACAGCAAAGCTCTCACACACACCCCTGGGATGGTTCATTGGCATAACCATGCTGCTAGAGGGCACTCATCCCACAAACCACACATAGGGAACAGGAAGTGTATTGACTTTTAATGAATATGCTATGTCAATTATCATCATGCTCATATTGCACACAGATCAAAGTCTGAATACGTTTCACTTCATATTTTTTTTACCCTTACTAGGGACAGGGTGAACAACCTAACCCATGTCCTAACTGCACTTTACACCTTCCATCATAGTAGAATAGAATTAGTCAGGTTTGTTTGTCCAACGGGGCCGGACTGTGACACTTCTGCTGGTACTGGTACAGGACAGCTCATTCACCTTTGAAAATCTAGCCACACTACAACTAACAACATAATAGCGTCAATGTTCTACAAAGTCTTAGCATTACTTTAATATACTGTATATATAATAGGTGGTGGTGAATAAATACATTCACCAGGAACATGAATGAAGGCACATCCAGCAATCAGGCCAAAATTGAAAAGTTGTGTTAGGGCAAGTAAAGGCCATGACTGAGTGGAGTCTGATACAGAGTTGTGACTGTGGTAGCTGTTTTTCTCTAGGGGTTAGAATCAGGCCTTTGGGCGTCTCTTTTTAGCGTGTGGTGTGTGCTCCTGCTGTTACCATGCAACTGCTGACAACCTGTATGAAGCACAGTTGAAATATTTGTAACTTTTTGTGCACAGTGTTTATGGTGATAAAGCATGCTAAGCTACCCTAGTGTTAAGGCCTTAGCTAGCCTGGAGAATTATCCTAGATTGTGCAGTTCCTTTATTTACTGTAACCTCGCTCTGATAATAAATGCCTGCTAAGATGCAGGCGAGTGAGAAGGAGCGAGAGAGCCTCAGTACTATATAGCTGTCTGTTACATTTTCCTGGCACGTGAGTCACAAATGCATTTCAAGATAAAACAGTGATGTGACACATGGAGGGTCTAGTGTTAATGCTGACATTATTGTAATTTTGATCTTGATGACATAGTCACATAGTGCACTCATGAGCACAGAAGTGATAACATTAAGCTGAGAGTGCAGTGCTACTTTAGCTCAATTGTCTTAGGAGTCCTGTCAGCCAGTAGCCTAGTCCTGCTATCTTGTGTGTTTCCATTAAGCTAATATGTGTAACACAAGGGCTTATCGCAGCATTGTAATGCCTAGACTGTTATTCATTTATATAGAATGACCTGTCAGCACTTCTGCCGGCTGTGTGTGTGTGACATGCTGAAGAGAATGACCAAACTAGCATTTTTATTCAGTCTCCTGAAATCACAAAAGCCTGTGTCACATGTATAAAAACATATTTTTAACCGTTTCCATCTGCTGAACATTTCCCTACTCTATTTGCTTCTCTAACTGGTGGGGTGCACTTTGTCTTGGAGTCAAGCTGACTGGAGGCACTCAAAAGTGACATTTTGAGACCATTCACATTAACGGGGTCACGAGCAATAAAAAAGACCAGTGCTCCTCTGTTTGACTAGTCTGAGCCACGTGTTTAGACGTCTGCGAGAGGGGTCCCCTATCTTCTATGGATTGTTTACACAGGGTCGTCTGCGTGGCAGTGGCAGGTGGTCCAGCTCAACGAAAGGTGAGTTACCAATGCAAGGCAGTGGGTCTCCAATAGGGACGGAGGTATTTTACTGACTGCAGAATGTCAAAGCGTGAGTTGTAAATGAGACATCCGCTAAGTAGCCTTGCTGTAGCCTCTGCACATCTCAGGTGACCACATGGACTCTCTACTCTACTCCCTCCACGCTGACATTCTGAATCCTGACACCTCATAACTTGGCACTGCATCTGCCTCCTTAGCCGTGCCTAAAGTATATAATTAGCAAGTACGTTTTTAGAAACAGGCGTCCCCGTCTCAACACCCTGCTATCTTACACCTCTCTCTATTTACCCTGGAAAGTTGTTTGGTAACACTTTACACATCTTTAAGCACAGTTCCTTTTCTCTTTATAATTTCCTTATTATGGTGCATTTAGAACACAGCTATTTTGGGAACGCCTATTCATAAACAAATATTTGGCATATTATTGAATGAGATATGATGCATTGTGAAGCTATTAATAACAAGCCAAGCCAAGCTCTGTCTATAAAGCATGAAGAGCAGTATGTGGTTTCTTTTGAGCAGAGTGTCCCCTTTACAGTGCATGAAATGGTCCCTTCTGAGACTTGTTAGCATCACTGCTCTTGTAGTGCTTTCAGTGTCGTGGCCTGAAAGTTTGTCCTTGCCTGTGTTGTGTGTATTATTTTAGAACCGCTTTGTGGCACAACCTCATACACAGGCTCTGAAAGAATCAACCTCACTAGTTGAGGAGCCGTTTACATCTTGTAATCTGGTGGTTTTCATCTGGATTTGGCGTTGTCCGATAAGTCATGGCACACCATATTAAATACTGTTAATTTAAATAGTATTATATAGTTTTAATTTGTCATGGTCTGGAAAAATACTTTATCATGAATGGCTAGAGCCTGTCCATTGAGCAACTGTTTTGTTTGTTCAAAATTCATGTGCAGAAAATATGTTAACGTTCTATACCAGGCATAAACAGACAGACAGTGTTTCAATGTTGGGGAGTCATACTGAAATTCCAGAGAGGAGTATTAATTGTTTTTTATGAAAAAAATCTACTGATAAAGTAAGCCATGGCGATGATGACTGGAGATTGTTACTTTTTGAAAGAAGTAAAAATTAACGTGAGTAAAATCGTGTTTATAGATTTGAAGCCCCAAAACCTGTTTAATGTTCAAAGAAGTTTAAATTTCCAGATACCAAATACCCGACATGGGGATGCATAATGATTCTGATTCAGGACAGATTTGGTTTATTTACTGGTATTTACAAGCATTAAAGTCGGTGTTTTTGTATGGGTGCAACCAGCTGGCTGAGAAAACACACATCTGTAGTCGATAACAAGGGGATCATTTCCCAAGAGAGCTGAAACATATTCAGTGAGCGAGAACCACCCATTTCAGTCAATTATTTGTGGGATAATATGTGCATGCTCAATACTGAAATGTGATTCAAATTAATTGATATTATCATTTTAAATTGAGCCACTTCACAGTGTGTTGCACAACTGTTTTTGTTTGTGTAAACTTTTAAAAACGTTGAGGTGGAAATAATTCCCCAAAAAATGTGGACAAGGATTGTCACCAATCTTGTGACCAGCAATTCACAGGTTTGATCCCTGTGGCAGCCAGTCAAAGTGTTCTTCTCCTGAAGAATCCAGCTCCTGGTTGCCCCTCTGTCCTGACTCCTCCTCGTTAATACCCCAGTTAAATACGGAAATCAAGAAAGTCTTAAATCAGGATCATCTTGTAGTTGTATCTCTCTCTCTCTCTCTCTCTCTCTCTCTCTCTCTCTCTCTCTCTCTCTCTCTTTCTCTCTCTCTCTCTCTGTCTATGTCTCTCTGCCAGAGGTGGACATCAAGCAGCAGGCAGTGGATGAAATGATGCAAA
>CABFOQ010023930.1:26440-46440 GCA_900660455.1 Gephyroberyx darwinii
TATCACAAATCTAAAGTGTTTTTTCGTTCAGTCTTAACATTTTAGGTTTTATCTGGTCATCAGTATCTATTTTTTGTCGACTTTCTTTTTCAAGAATGCAGCGTGCCAAGTGTTTACTCGTGGAGTTTTGCTGAATACTTTCCTTTGATCAAGGGAAAGCTTGAGATGAAAGTGTGCAAACATTTTATATTTAAGTTGTTATTCATCTGAGCACATCATAGTTACTAGAAAATATGTTAGATGCAATTGCATTATAGTGTCATATTTGATATGTACAGTAATTACACTGTAACAAGGCTTAGCAGCATATGTTTCTATTTCAACAGCAACTACAGCATAGTGTAGTTGGTAGTTGGTAGGTATCATAGACCTTCCTATCACAAATCAAGTTACTGAAACTAAACGAGAACAATAGAGATAAAGCACTGCAGGTCTATGCCACGTTATCAGCATTCAGTCTATCAGGGTCAATATTTCACTGGGGTAAATACAGAAAGTATTATATGGCAAGATAAATCCAAACAAGTGGAGACATTTAGAATGGGAGCAAGTGTTTCAACAGGCCTGACCTACTTACAGCAGCCAGGGCTTAAACAGCTCCTCACCTGTGTCTGGCAGATGCCAGGACCCCTCATAAAACACCAGCTCTTGATATCTTAAACAGTGCGCTGAAAAGGTGAGTGGTGGATTCTTTCGGTAACAAAATACACTACATTTCTATTCTCTCCAGAAAAATCCTTGACGTGTCAGTAGATTTTATTGTATATAATTGAATCATTGTTTCTTCCTTGGTAAGTAACAACTGGGTTGAGATGGGTTTAAACCTGCTGGCAACTTTACAGACACATTTGTCAGTGATCCCATGTTTACTGAAGGACAGGGTGAAGTCAGTGGTCATTCTGAAAGCCTCAGCTCCATGTTTGTAATGGAAAAAGGAAATGGAAAGAAAGTTCCATACTGTAGTCTCACTGCTAGGCCTTCATATGTGCCTCTCATCACCACCCACTAAAATGGTTGTATTCCCTTTCAGCAGAAGACCTCTACAGGAAAGTCAATAGACATACCCTTTCTGCTCTAATACTTCATGTTAAACACATGTGAGGTGATAATTGCTCTGACTGCATGTAGGGAACATGAGCTGTTGTGACTTTTCTAGCAGGAGTTAGCAACAATGAGAGATTTAACATGTATTTGAAACAGGGATTAGCAAAGTAGACAAGTTAAAAAGGAGAGAGATAATTGATAAAGTTGATAAAGTTGAAGTGTGTATCAAAGGAGAACAGTGTGAAACCTCTTGAGCTGCTGTCTGTACTACATGAGGCTAAGGCTCTTGAAGGATTTCAGTTCCCATATGAAACATCCATCTCAGCCTGGAGAATCGGCACCATTATCATTATTTCCTAGTGTCTTCCCAGGCTGACATGCTACTGAACTCACATCATTGTTCTTACGCAGAACATTGACTGCATATACTAAAAGGATCTGTGGTGCTTTATTTTCTTTCCTGAAGCAGACATTTAGTCCTTAGGTTTTCCAGGTATAGGTGTTCCCTTCCACAATATAGGGTGTGACAAGAAGAAAACATACTGTAGAAAAGAAATAGGCCACTTCAGCAAGATCAACAGGGTAGGGTGCTACCTAAAAGTGGATCAGCTTACACTGGGGTTATTCAAAACTATCTGAGAATACAGTGCGAGGTGCAAACTTTTGCAATTTTTTTTCAAAATCCCTCAGTATTTACAGTGCCATAAAACTTTATTCCTGACAACACATGAAAGGTTTAATCCAGGTTTATGCCCTGTCTGATGTGTTTTGACAGGGAGATTTGGCTCGAGTGCAGGGAGAAAAAGGGAGCAAAGCTAGGAGAGGGAAATTACTCTCACACAGTTTCCCCTTGTTCAACTTATGGGGCTTGAAAGTAAAGATCTCATTGGAACTGTAACTGTCTTGTGAGACTAGTTAGTAACTTTAGTTGGATGTTGCAGAGGTGACCAACAGTGTAAGTGCTTTCCTTATTATCACCTTTAAAGAAGCAAAAAGTGTCTTTGCCCTTTCAGGTTGCTCCTCTTTGTCCTTTCTCCCCTTTCAGTATTAATTCACTTTCCTGTCCGTAGCAGAGCCCCTGCTGTCTCCTTTCACCCACTCCGGCCCTGATAGTGATAGCAGGCCTGGCGATAGACCTAGCACAGCTATTTTACATTTCATCAGTGAGCTGCTTCTGCTGGCTCCACATCTGTTATGGAAATTTGCACAGAAGGGAAATGGAATGAAATGGAATATCATTTCAAATATTTTCACTTCTGAGAGCCGGTTGATTTAGGCACTTGTATAGGTTTCAAAGACGGAGGTGATGAAATATCCTCATCCACTTTCACAGCCATATATTACATTAATTTATCAATACATTCTCAGTGACTGATAGCTTCAAATTTGAGGCATTTAATGTAGTCAGCACTTGTGATGAAATTAACAACCTCTGACCATGTGTCAAAGCCCCACTGGTGAGGCAAGCTTGATGAATTTATCTCTCCTAAACCTTAAGTTCAAAATGTCCCCTATCTCTGTTCAATAGTTTAATAAGATTTTAATTAGGCAATTAAAAGTCTTTGGAATAGCATATGGTCATAATTACTGTTGGATAGTTCACTCAGGGATGAATGAGCCATTAATTACTCTTAGCTGGGTCTGGGGATTGGACTTAAAATGGGTCGAGCAGTGAAGACAGGAAAGGGTTTTTTCAGATTCCACCGTCACCTAATCACAAATACAGACTGCAAAATTTCCACTCGCCAAAGGAACTGGAGAATCGCTCAGGACAGGAATGACAGAATGAGTTAGTAATGGGAGGAGCATCTGAAAGACATTGTGAAAATACCCTTCTCTCTGTTGAAATTCCCGAATTGCTTCATCTTTGTCACTTAGTCACTTTGTCCCTGAAACTTAAGCTTTGGCCCGGAACTGCGTCCATAGCTTACGTCTTACTCACAGATAGGTATCTTTAGATCTGGGTGAATGGTTGTGTAACAACCTGAGAGGGCAGGTGTAGGACTGTGTCAACACTGCTATCCCACAGGCGGGTGAATCAGCCACTCTGTCCATATGTGCTGGCCTGCTCTTCCATTAAAGCCCCTCCTGACAGACGATATCCTCCACATCTCACATCTGCTCCTTCACACATCTGAGGGTCCTTCAGCAGCGTGAAGATGCCGGGGGGTTGGGGGGTTGGGGAGTGTTGATCACAGGGTGAAGGCCGCATCTGGGAGCATGTGACCTGGGTTGTTCCGGTGGTGTGACGTAGCTGGTCAATGTGTGTGTTTACAGGTGGCTTTCTAAGATGACAGGAATGCCAAGAGGCCTTATTTATCAATCAACACTTTTCCAGTCAGCAGGCTGTGTGTGGAATGCAGGGAACCTTGACCTCTCCCTCGCTACTCGAATGGCAAATCCTAATGGTCGTGCCACCTGTTTCAGCAGTATAAGCACTGCTGCTATTTATATTGCTCACAGAGTAATATATGAGTAGTGCTGTCATTGCACAGGCTTTGCCATTCAGTGATATACTGTATAGTGATGGCTTTACAGGAGCTGCATTACAGGAAGTGACTGGGAATTTCCCTGTTTGGTTAAATATAAAGCTTATTTCCTCTTTTGTGTTAGACTCCTCTGTGAAGCATTTGACATTGTGGGAAAGATAACATCCAGAAGTTGACTCTTCAATTGAAATGTTGGTAACCTTTAAACAGGAAGTTCCATTAGTAAATTCCACTTTGCGTGAAAGTTCGTTCTGTCTGGCAGATTCCATTTATTTATATTAAATCCTCTCTCATGATGGTAGCAAGAAATAAGCACTCATCTTTACGGAGTTGCTTCTTTATGGTTAATTATTTCAGTCTTATCGCAGCCATGTGTCTTAATGAATCTGTTCTCTCTTGTGTCAAGTTCTCTCCTTATTCCCAGTAGAACTTGATGCACGTGACAGAGAGCGATTTAAGGGTCTCCTGCCCGCCCCAGTTAATTCTTTTCACTGCATGGACTGTCAGAACTGTTACTATTACTCATGTGGATGATGGGCTGGTGAGCAAGTCCCTATGCACCATCACTCAAATAGTGAAGAATCTTTGTGCCACTGAGTTTTCCCCTCCCACCCAATAGCTGAAGAAATGGCAACTTCTGTATGCTACGGTAGAAGTTCTTAAAGCTCGACTCAAACAATGATCCTACGAGCTTGATACAGCCTATATGTTAAAGGGGATATTAAGAGAATTCATACAGATACATCTTTAAGTATATTATGGCCGGTGGTATCATCCATAGCAAGTCTGTCAGGCTCTGTAGTCAGTGAAAGGGATGATTCAGTACGCTGTGTATGCATCATGCAGGAGAGAGCAGTGGAGTGCAGAGTTGCATATAGATTTCTATGCTGTCAGAGGGGCCCTTGTTCTCTCGCGCACGCCGAGTCGAGCTCTCTCTACGCATCAGTCAGTTGGATTCAGTCTGAAGCATACGGGTCTCTTTTTCTGTCTGTCGCACAAACCCTAAATTGATGCTAGCTCCATTGCTTGTTGGTCAAGTGGTGTCTTACTCCAAATTGGTCCCCACAAAGGAGGCTAATAATGCTTATGGCTGCCCGCCCTTACCGGTGGGGGATCTGACCATGGCCTTGTCCGTTGCACACCACAGCCCACTGAAAGCACATAGGCTCCTGGCAGGGGGCATTGTCAAAGCTTCACTGACACAGCCTCTCAGTTTGTGATCTTTTGAGCTTTAAAAGCCTAAGCCTGTTGTAACCTGGTGATTAGTTGTAGGTGATTAGTTGGTGATTAGTAGTTAGTTTATCTTACTGATCATGAAGAGACATATAGTACCACTGCTATAAATGATGTACTGTAGCCATTCTTTAGTGTTCAGACACCCTTGATTATTTTTCTTTTATACCTTTTGCAAATATGGGTAGAACACTGGTGAAGATGTGATTGATGTTGATGTCTTTACATTACCTGTTATTTGGCTCCACTGCAATCAAAAGATTTTGAGAGACTTTTAATGAAACAGGGTAAGAGAATTTTCATTGTATTTAATTTGTCCTTTGCTACACTGAAAGTATTACTGCTTGTGAGACAGAACAGTTAGCATGTCTTTCAGTAATCCCCCTGTGTCGATACAGAAGTAGAAATAACCCCTTTTGTCTCTTGTTCTCTGGCCTGTATCATGGCAACGTCATTTACCCACTTCAGCTTCGAGGATGTCTGTGCACCCAACTAGTGTCAGACTACTTATTGATTAACAGTCAGGAGCATCTTGATAGAAACCAGAAATAGCTTCACTCACTACCTTATGCCATTGGTTGCAATACCTAACATGAAACTGAATCCCCTCTTGATTGTTTTCCCTGTGGCAACTGTAATGGAAACACATCAGTGTTTGCAGATGTAACTGTGATGTCTGTATCAAATTACCCTTCGCCTCTCACTACACTGAGTACATCAGCATTAGTTCAAGCCACATAACTCCTTTATACTTGTCTTGTGGTTTTGTTCTAATATTTTCACAAGAATTATTCAAGGAGATGTTGACAAAGGAGACATTGTCCACTTAAATGGCAAGAACAACTCAAATTAAATGTCATTAATCTGTATTGATTTGAGAAGTGGTGAAGTAGTAGGCCTATGCAAACATTTAACACAGGGTTCTCTTTTATCTGCTTGTTCTCACCACAAAGGACGTAATTGAAATTGAATTGGCTGTGGAAACCAAAACATTTTACAGCATGACCACATAATATATTCTCACCATTTATTGCCTGTTGCTGTCAAATAAACTAAAGCTGCCAAGTATTGTTAAGATGTACATGTGCTGGCGAACTCAATGAAGCCCAATCTCAGTGTCAGTAAACTGTAGGACGCCTACTCTTGACAGTTCCTGTTATATATATAACAGGATATATATATATGAGTTATCCGTTATCTGGGGGGACACACCCTTTCATTTTATTTGCCCATAAAGTTTCCAAGAAATAGCTACTTTCTTTTCATCCCAGAACCATACACAGGTACAGGCACATGCAGTGCAGATATGGAGATTCCAGTTTTGGGAGCTTAAGGTGTTGACACTATCAAATGAACCTGACCTTAGTATTGTGCATAGACAAAGATGTCCTGCAACAAAGCTCATTTATATAGTAGGCTGTTAATGATCACTACAGTGATATCACTTGTACCTCTAAACAGAAACTGAAAGCAGACCCATAAAACCTTGGGCATGTAATGTGTAGTGAAAAGGTCAGCTGGAGTCCCACTGACAGAGAAAGCAGCTTTCGGTTTTGTCCTGTGGCACTTTTCCAAGCTTTCAGATATAATGTGTTATGATTGTTATGTAGCCAGAGGTTTTTTTTGTTTTGGTCAAGATAAAGAGTGCTCTCCACCCAAAATATTGTCATTGGCTGGGAAAGAAACATACAGTAGACCTACCTTTTAACCTAGTGTACTCTAGCACTGCAGCTGCTACTGTATACTTGAACAGTATAGCTACGGTTCCCACAAGCTTACTCATACACTAATCTGAATGAATGTTCTGTTGTGGTTGTCTGCAGATCCCAGCTGAGACCCTGCGGTGTCGTGTATACATGGAGGCTGATTGGAGGAGGCTGTCTGTCCTAGGAGGCTCGTTTTGAGGTCACGGGTCATCATTCCAAACCCAGCGTCGTCTGCAGCCCCAGAGGAGTGCCCTGACTTCACTTTCACAACAGTGCACAGGTCTTCCATTCAAGGAACCCAGACCTGCAGGAAGAGAGAGAGAGAAAAAAAAAATAAACACGGGGGATAAAAAGACGCTCTTCATGAATTCTCCAAAATCCTGAAAGGCAAGAAGTGCAAGTTGGCTGGTGGTCCTGAGGAACCATGCGGACAATAAGTATGGCCTGGCTCTGTCTCCCAGCCTACACTGTCCTACTGGTTGGCTTTGCTCATACAGCTGCCACTGAAAACGATGTCACTCCGCGCCTCACCTTCACCTACAGTAAGTGTCATCAGCTTCTTGAGCACAGACTAGTCATGGTATGGGAGCAGAATTTCTCTTTCCTCCTGTATGGGGGTATTTTTTCAGGTCAGCTCACATAGAGCATTCATTTTCCAGCATTCCTTGAATGTTGGAGAAACAAAGTGAGAGGCCACTGTGTTTATCCTGACATTGTGCCCTCTCCACTGGCCTATGTGTGTACACCATTCATTTACTTGAGTGCAAGCAGAGCAGACTCATAGGGCTGTTATTCATCTATAAATAAAGTCCAGTTTGAGGTAGCCGCCAATCCAGAGTGATGAGAGCTTTGGAGGTGCCTGGGGCTCCTGGGCTTTGTGAGATCCTTTACATGGACAGTAAGGCTTGGTGAGCTGTTGATAAACAGATAAAAAGAGCATGGCTGTTCCTTTCTTAGTCCTGGCTCTGTGGAGCAGAGCTGTGCTCACAGTTGGGCGGAGAACATTTAACTGCATGATGTTGTTGAGCCATAGATATAACATGTTAGGAATACCTTATAACACATGCAGCAGCAATTTTCTTTATTCATATTCAAATTATTTGCATTCATTTGTCTCAAGTCTACCTGGATTTTATAATCTTTTGTTTGTGTTGTAAGATCCCACCTGTAGGCCTTATCACACAACTCACAATAGTGTTTCCATTCATTAACTCTGGACACTGAAAAAAATCAAAACGTTTCATTTGTGTCAATTGTAAAAGCTAAAAAAAGCTTTAGGCTGTTAGACTAGCCAAACAGAATGGAGTGTTTCAGTTTAGTCTTTGTGTCTGGACCGTAATGATTGCAAATCCAACTAAATCCAAACTGTGAATGGCAGTTCCATCAGGGTGGCTCTGTCAAGTACCTACAGGTCAGACGTAATTACAAAATGAACAGGGCCATTGTGCTGTGACTTACTTACTGAGGACAATCTGACACAGTCCCACAACCATGGGGAGGTAGTTCTCTTTCATAGTCTGTATCTAATGTATTGATAGTTTGCTTACAGACTCATCTTCTCTTTGAATTAACTTGCGTCTAGCATTATTAGCAACGTGACCAAATAATCCTAACAATATTTTACCCTTCAAATGTGTTGGGAATATTGTTAAATTAGTCTTTCTTAGTGTTGGCTCTCTATGCAACATGATATTTTGTGCCCTGTTCTATGGATAGCTGCCATGGCTATTGGTGCCAAGCAGTGATTTTATCCTCAGCCGTGCAATTAATCAAAAGTTGTAACGAAATACTTTGGAAGACAAGGGTTGGAGTTTAACTTTTTCCTACTTTCATTTTTTATGTGCTCTAGTGTCTCTGTATTGTGTGATGAACCTACTGTGGTCTTACTGGGAAAAACAAAACAAAATGATGGATTACGATGTCAATGCAGGCTTTCAGTGATTGAATTGTGGTTAGTGACTCACGTTTGGGCATCATTACAGTCTTAAAATACAGCAACTGTCAGGGAAAAAATTGCTCAGATTGTGTTGCTAGTTACCTCTATTATAGATTAGGATAGGCTTTTCAGCATAGTGCTAATTTGGGGCCAGGCAAGCATTCAAATAGGTCAGTCATCTTGCCTGTCTGAGCTTGCAGCCTCCCTCATGTAGGACCTCTATACCAACAGGTAATCTCTCTCACCTGCCAGCCTCGACAAATCCCACAACTCAGCCCTGGTGGCGCGTTTTACAACAGCACACACCATCAATCACTCACTGAAAAGACCCTTCATATTCACACTTCTCCTTGTTCTGACGGAAAGATTTGCTTTTAGGGTGTGTTGCCAATGTTGAGCACCACCATAAAACATGTCAAACCCACATATCATAGGCCACTCAGTGTTGCTTAGAAGACTGTATGCTCTACTATGCATTCAGTACAGCCACGGCCAAGGATGGGTATCTGTTTTACTAATGTTACAGGAGCTAACCATGCCCATCCTCCATCATGAACTTGTTTTGCATAGAGCCATATCAGTTATATTACTGTAACGTTTACCACATTGATAAGCTCTGACCTCTCCTTGAAGGGTTTAACTACAGAAGGAGTTACGCTCAGTCATAAAACTTAAAGAGGAGCAGTTTTATCAGGATCTACTGCCCTATCTTTCTTGATGTGGTTACGTGCTCACAGTCAGCTTCAGTTTACCAGCTGGTGAATGCACTAAATCCCATAAGGAAACAGTAAAATTCTTCTGATATCTAAGGAGATTATTGACCCTGACAGACCTGGATGAGACAGTAGTGTTATAGTGCGACTTTTGATTCTGATGGCAAGGAAACAACATCTGTACTGTGTTTCTGTACTGCCGAAACAAGCTTCATTATGATGGTGAAGGTTAGCGGTGGCCTGGTGATAGGTATTGTCTTGGTCTGGTAATGTCAGTTCTGCTACATTCTCCAGTGTCCCCCAGAAGGGATTTGTCACATTGTGTTTACTGTATCAAAGCAGAATGCAGAGCTGTGGGCCTCAGGGCCCTGAACTTTGTACAGTAGAAACTGCTTGGCTTCCTCATGGTTTCTGGCCCACTCTGTCCTATATGGATGCCAGTTAGCCTGATGGCTTTCGTGCCGTAACTTCAGTACGGTAGGCAGGCCAGACCCTCCCTGGCTCCTCATCCAGCAACATTTTCCTAGACAGACTTGCCCTCCCCTTCTCTCTGTCTTGGTCCCTTGGTCTCAGCTTCTGCCTTAATGAAGGGGGTAATCTGCCATGAATAATGAATGGGGATTTGTATGTGTTATGGTGTGAACACTCGTCTGGTTCTCATTATGCGCCTATCAGGATGGATCATGGGTTCAGGAAGGAGAGCCTGCATCTGCTTTTCTCTGCTTTTGTTCCTGGCTTTAATGCAGACCATGCAGGAAGGCTTAGCATGTTAGAACACTGTTTAAAGGCACACCTATAAGTGGTTTATGTTGATCTATTATGATCTATTCAACCCTCTGTTACACATCATTCATGTGCATGCATAATTCACTTTAGGGGCCATGCCTACAACCATCCTGAAAGTAAAGCATAATTAATCTGAAAGCTGTCATGCCTAGGCCAGTTGAATCAACCACTTTCATGTAACTCCACTGACAATTGTGTCAAGTGAGATAATGGGGTGCTACATGGTCTGAATGCTTGTGGACTGTGTTGCAATGGCTTCACTAGACCACTTCAGAAAGTGCAGGAGAGGGCTCCGGTATAGAAAGACAAAGTGACTGCACAGTATAACCCTGATTTATAGATTTAACCTATATCAAAGGGTAATAATATGCTATTTGATTTTAAACATTCAGCAGTTAATACAATAGGTGCTGATTTTATGATGCTGCAATATCTGTACTCAATAATACTCTATGTGTTGCCGATCTTCCTTATTGTTTTCAATGCATCATGAAATGACAGACCATTGATCTTGATATTGCCCGTGTTTATGAGACCCACTCTGTCCAATCCACTAGGGAGTGGGTCATAAATCAAACTCAACAGACCCCGTAAAAACACTCACATGGCTCCTGCACACTCATTTCCAAGGTGTTGTGAGGACATCCCAAGTCTCTCAGCTCCTCAATACGCAGCATGGAGTCACGCTAGTCAGGTCAGAGCCCTGCTGTGCGTTTAGACCATGGGGACTGTCTACATAAGGTCATGACATGTCTCTGATGCTCCAGCCCTGTTCACACTAGAGGAGAGGGTCATGGTGAGTTCCTGATGAACCGTTGGCTGGTTTACATTATTCTGGTTGAACTGGGGTCAGCTCCATGTTGCTCCTTGACCAGCAGGTCTAGATGGCCTAGCAACATTATTTGCCATCGTGGGAAAAGGATCCATTAGCATTGAGGTCAAACTGGTTTACAAACTGCAGGGTTTACAGCTTTTGGAAATACTATTCAAATGTAAACAGTCTAATTTGATGTATCTCCCAATAAATTGTTCCCACGAAAACTGTTATTGCGCATCCCTGCACTCTTTTCTCTTTTTTAAGAATAAGCTTTGCAATTTCCCCAGCATTTCTATGCAGATCTTTACCCCTAATCTTGTGGCACTAACTTCCAACCTCTGTTTACTGAAGCTGTATTCAGAATTGCCAGCATTCTCAGCAGGGTGCAGTGGAGACAATACTCCACTAACAAGATGAAGCCCCAGAAGTTACCAATACAAACAGCAGGCTCACAGCTTGCCTAATGATTCTCCTGGTGAATTGGCGCGCTTGGCCTGTTGCCTTAATGCTTTCCAGATGCCTCAGTCTCTGTCCTTAAGCTTCCCAAGTCTAGTCCACCACACAATTACTCACTCTAGTGTGGCCTGTTCTCTTCCTTGTTGTCATCAGACAATGTGACAGTAGTGGGAGCTCTGACATTGCTCTGACCCAGTGGGATGCCTGTTGGTAGAGTGACTTCCTGTGTCAGTGGTCATTGCTTCTCAACAGAGGGAATTGATCACTTCCTCGCAAAACAATGGGATTTACTAGGCTTTATCTGTTCTATCCTGAGGAAAGTCCTTTAAATCGTTCAGTATGTTAAGATACAGTTTTAGCGCTAGTGTCTCTTTGTTCTGCCTGAGTAGGATCTTTCTCACATTTATCTAAATTATTATTTCCATCTTCAGTGTCCTTGTTTTCCCAACCCTGTCTTCACCTTCACAAGCTTAACCTAATCTTCAATTAACCCAACTCAACTGTCTCTCCCCACTCTTTTCAAAACTCCTCCATAAATCAAATTGCATCACAGTTTTCTGTCTCTGATATGAGTGTCAATTCATTTTGCTGCTCCATTTTTTATTGGACTCACTTGGCACCTTTTATCTACCTCAATCAGATACAGATACCTGTATTTCTGTTTTTGAGTTTCCTTTACCATGATGTATTAATGATCAGAGTGCATTAATGATCAAGAAACAGAAAAATAGAAAAGAAACCCGCAGAAGAAATGTCTTCCACATGATTCCACACAATTTCATCTCTAAATCAGTGAGATAGACGTCCCTTTCAGTAAAACCGCTGTACGCAAACCTAATTGGTATGGTTGCAGTTCAAATCTACAGTAGATTACCAAAGTACATCATATGGTTTTGTCAAGAGTTGCACTTGCCATCACGATCCTATAGCTCGCTTTTGATCTCAATGAAGAAAGATGGCCGTTTTTTTCTACTGTTGGACTACGACAAGCACTAATCTTTATGGCAGTTACACAGATAAGATAACCAGCATTATCTTAGTACCACAGCAGGAGCTGTTGCTTATTGGTAATAATGACACAAATCTCTCAGTCTAGCTTGTTTGGAAGGACAAGTTCTCTAATATGAATGAACAGAGCGTGGCCTTATTCTAAGTAAAGTTTGCTGCAGTTCACTGGTAATTTGCCACTCACTGCATATATGTGTTCCTGGTTCCTTGTAGTTCTGCATAGTTTAAGTGAATAAGAACATGAGTTTTAAATGAATCTTCAAATCTCCTGGACATACAGTTGTGAAAGCTGATAGAGGCCCCTCATATCGGAGGGCACTGATTGAATCAGCGTGTCAGAGTTGCCCTACAAAACAAGGTACTTAGATCTCCTTCACCAAAGGACAGATTACATTCCTCCTTTAGAGGGGATGTTCCTGCTTTTAATTAACTTTGTACTTTTTGGATGCAGACCCACCAGGAAATCAACTGCAACAGAACGTGGTGGGCTCCCTTAAAGCTGAGTGTAATTAATTCTCCCTCTAAATCGATTAGCAAGCTAGGCACGGTGAGTATTTCAATCCATTTAGCAGTGTCATTTGCAGAAATTACTTAATTACATAATAACGGTAATGATCTCATATTGCTTACAGCTGCCAGAGGTTGGACCAGCCCCTCACTGTGTGCTCTGTTCAAGCGCTTGTATGACAGTGCAACTTGGGGTCACAGATGAAGTGCTCCGAACCACACAAAGCCACTCTCTCAAACTCGAGGAAGTGGATCAGAGGCCTGAGAATGGTGATACAGTGAGGCATGACGACCCTCCCGCTCTGCCTGTTGGTTCCCTGTTTATTTGGTGTTTTCAGTTTGCAGTTGACTGGCGGGTGGAGCTGGGAGGTTTGTCGCACTGGTTGACCTGTTCCCAGTGCGTCCCACAAGATAAAACTTTCCATCATCAGTGCAGTGGAGACAACGGAGAGCAGAGATTGGTTTAGTTTGGTTCAGCATTTCAGTCTTTTGTTCTATTTCTGTCAACCTTAATATTATGTGAATTTAAAATAAACCCTGAGCTTTACTTTAGCCCTTGTGTGCCGTTTTGTTGGGTTGTGACAGAGGGTCCTGGTATATACAGACATAGAAGGAGACATGTAATTGGCAAATGTCAAGCAGAGGTTTTCAAATTTGATATTAGTTAACACATTAAACAGGAACGAAACAAAACTGACATTTTAAACCACGGTTTATGGCCATTACGGTTTATGGCCATTATTGTTGTCTTTGGACTCAGTCGAACCTGTCTGTTCTCCTTAGTCATGATCAGCACAGAGCTGTTAGAGTTTAAACAGACTCATGGCAGTGTTGTATCTTTGATAAAGGTTAGGGTCAGTGAAATGCTACAGCACACTTAAAACACAGACCTTCAGGGGAACCAGAAGGGGAGGAGGCTCAAGAAAACGAGGATAAACTAATTATTATATGTTGTACCTCGTCGTTACCGCTGCCCACTTGGCTGCCCTCTCTGACACTTCCTCTCTGTGGCCTCAGCAGATGTTAACTGCTCTCCCACTCCTAAGTGCTTCTCCTGAACAGGCCTGTCTGTTCCCCTTTCCCAGTGCGCACCGCAACATTTCTGGGGCTGCACTGTCATGGAATGGCCCCCGGGAATCAACCTCAGACGGTCAAACAACAATAGAGTGGCTTCTCTAAGAGACTGCGGTGTGTGTGGAGGGGAGGGTAGTACAAGTTCAAATGGGATACACACATACCCTTGTAATGGTGACCTTGTGTGTGACCTCCAGCAGTTGTGATCCTAGGATTATGAATGTGTTGTTGCTCATTCATCTCCAGTCTGTTTGAGGTCAGGGAGTCAGTCCAAATCCATGCTAACTGTAGCGCTCACACTGCCTCACAGTCAGAGCTTTTTTTTCACCTTATTTTATAGTCTAGCTTTTCACAGCCGTGCTTGCTCTGTGAAAGCTGTGTATTTTGTATTTCGTACAATTTATTCAGCCTATTGAACTTAGTGATGAAGATATATTTTATGAGGGTTTGCAATTCCAGTTTGCTGATCATTGCAGCGAGTAGATTTTCATAACCTTGGAAGCCAGGTGATTGTGTAAGTTGTTTTCCATGATGTGTGAGGCACAGTGTCTCCAATAGGGCCTAAAGTCTTCGGGGGTGACTTTCTAAAACTTGAGTGACTGTCAATATTTATTTTGATCCTATCCTTTCATGTTAGATAAACTGTCTTTGATACACTGCTAAAATTTATTTTAACGGTCTAGCCACTCAGCAAGCAACAGTCAACAGCAGTGGACCATTATTCCGATTAGTTTGACTATTAAACACAATGTAAAGACCGCTCTCAGGCTAACTCAGTGTGAGAGGGACAGTCGGTATGGGTCATGAAGGGAAAGTTACTCACAAGGTCAAGAATATGACATTAAGAGTGATTCTTTGAAGCAAGCTTGTTGGAATTTGTCTTGTATCACATTTATCTGTGGATCCTAATCACAGAGAGCAAAACATGATATAATACTGTACAGTGGCGGTTTTAAATGTACGACTTTACAATTACATAAACCCTCAGAGGAATACAGTATTGTAAACTAATAGCTCTATGTAGAGAGATGATTAATGTTTGCCTGAAATTATAAATGGAAACCTGCATGCTATTTCAAACCCTCATGGATCTCTTTAATGATACACGATTACGGGCCCCATTGTTTTTCTCCGTCAGCCGTGGTCGCTAAGTATGACAGTGGTGATCTGACTCCAGAGAATATTTGTGTAGATATCCTCCTCTGTGAAAATCCCTCAAATCTTTTGTTTTGGTTCAAGCTTTTGCTTTTGTCTTTGTCTTTGTCTGTGTAAATCACAGTTGAACTTGCCCAAGGCTCTGAGGGAGGAAAACGGGGGGGAAATGGCACAGCCATAGAGCAGCACTCCATTTATCCTGTAATCACAGGGAAGAAGAGAGAGAGCAGCCCCAGTGGGCCTATGTACAGTATGTAGAAAGGAGCCTCTTGTGGGTTTAGGGACAGATTTAACCATAATAAGGCTCTCTGTTGCTGTGGCGATGCACCGCTATTAGCGTATTGTTTTCCCAAGGGTGAGGAGGTCTCTGCTGTAGCTACCTACTGAGGTAAGGTTACATCAGGTCACAGGTACAGTAGGAAACATACTACATACCTTTTTATCGGTGGAACCTAATGACACCCTATCCTATTTGAACTTGGATTAGTTTTACTGGGGGAGGTCCTATAATTGTAATTATTACCAACAGCATCTGTGATTTTAATCCAGTATGAATCTTCCATGTCTGTAATTTTTACAAATCCGGAAAATGAAAGATACATTGCATACACAGCAAATTGCCTCCTGTTTTTCAGCAAACTCAGAGAACATTTGATAATAGAAAAATGGTTAGACTTGGCATTGACATAATGCAATACGGATCTGAATTGGCGGCTGGCATGTTGCCCAATCAGCATTCACATATAAGCGCAAGTGGAGATCATAACTTTATTTTACTACGAGCAGTAGTTTTCAGGGAAATCACAGAAAACCTCCGTCCCATGCAACTGTGAAACACGGAACACGTAAGAAATATATTACAGCACCTCCCCCAGCGAAGGTAACTGGTTCTTTGGCCTGTTATTGTTCTTCATGGTGCATTTGTCACATTACAGTGGAAAAGTTTCTGTATCTGTGCTTCACTTATTTGAAGTTTCCTTCATTTACCTACCTCTTTGTTTATGTTGGCATGCAGTTAAGGCAAGTTATGTAAGCCAGGCCAGCAGAGAGGGCCTCCAGGCGGCTGCAAATCAGAGCTCTGTATAGCTCTTTAAACCAACGGTGAAGAGAGTTGCTGATTTAAACTTTGGTTTCAGTCAGGAGTGAGGGGCTCAGAGGAGCTATCAGTATGGTTGGAGCAGAGCCAAATCGGGGGCTTTTTTCTCTTTCTCTCTCTCTCTCTCTCTCTCTCTCTCTCTCTCTCTCTCTCTGCTGCGAGATAACTGAAGTGATATCAGTTGCATCAACTATGAGGCCCAGATCCTCAGTACCCATATTGTGCTGTAGCTCCCCTGTAGTGATGGAGTCAAAGTGGACATGAAGAAAGTAATACCAGTCAGTGCAGTTGTCGTGGGAACAAGAAAACAGACTAGAGGAGCCCTGTAGGAGTAGTGACACAGTCTGCTGGTGTCTCCTATTAAGAAAGAACATCTGTGTGGTGTACATCGTCTTTTGTGACCACACACACACACACACATGTACGCACACAAACACATACAAAAGTGCCTTTTCAACATTTTCTGCAGCTTATAATGGCTTCTAAAGGTTAGAGTATGATATCTGCCTCATATTCAACATGGACAGATTCATGTATGAATTATACCCTTTGTCTCCTCTTCTGTGTCTCTTTCTCTCCAGATGCGAAGGAGAGGACAGCCAAACATTTCTCGGTCAACGGGGTCTTCAACTATACCTCTCTCCTCCTAAGTAAAGAAGACAACATGCTCTACGTTGGTGCACGGGAGATTCTCTTTGCACTCAACCTCACCGATATCAGCAGAGCCAAGCTGCAAAGGAATGTAAGGATGTGCAAGTGTCTGTAAATGACCATATAGTTCACATGTATATAATCCCACATAGTATCAATATGAATATGACACAACATGACTGACACCATTATTGCTTTCCCACAGCTGACATGGAGCACTCCTGAGGGGAAGAGAGACGAGTGCAGTTTCAAAGGCAAAGACTTACAGGCGAGTGACTTACTTCCTGCTGGTGTGAAACTCATCTCGCTGAACTGGCTCAAATATAATTTACAGGATTGCAGATTGACTTTACTCATTTGGTGGTTGACCATTGTTGCTTATCACTTTGAAAATGAACCCAAGGTCAAACCTTGGAAATTTCCAGTCAAGTTGTACCTTTCCATTCAACAACAATGGCATGATTTTTCCCCTTCCTCTCAGACAAACTTTACCTCTATTCTCCTCCTCTCCCACTCTCAGACCTAATTGTTCACATCTAGAACCGAGCTGAATGAATATAATCAGGTGGATATGTTGTTGTGTGTTTATTGATTCAGGAGTAAATAGATTGGCAGGGGAAGTGAGGCGTATAGGTTGACATGTTGATAAATACAGCCTAATCAGCTCTGTGTCTTAGACAGTCACTCAGATTTGTCACCTCTGCCAAGACGCCTCCCAGCCTATTTGGATGCAGTTAAATACAGCTGTGTAATGTGGAAATATATTTGAAGGGTAGCCCTTTTCAGCTCCATAGTTCTCAAGAATTTGAAGTGGAAAAGAACTTCTCAGACACTTTAATGATCCGCTCACCTGTGTTTCCAAAACAGACGGATTGCTTCAACTACATCAAGATTTTACTACGTGTGAACAGCACTCATCTGTATGTATGTGGAACGTACGCCTTCAGCCCCATCTGTGCTTACATAGTAAGTGTGTTTCACATAGCCACGTCCTACGCAGTGCAGTCCCCCCTCACCTGTGAATGTCTTGTTTTAGGAAGCTCTAAATAGCCCCTGGTGGAAGAATTGACATCTTGTGTTCATATATTAGATTCTAGAGGAAGTGCATCTAAAATCGGACGTGTGCTTCCTCCTACCTCTGAGCTCGTCAGACTGGCTGAGCCTCTGCCTAGCTACATACAGACCTGAGAAAGATAAAGAGCAGCCTCTTGTTCCAAAAGGAAACGGATCAAAACATTTACTGCACGTAATGGTGTTATATGAAGTATAGAGCAGGTTTCCAATCCTTTTCTCCAAATCCTTCAAAGCCTTTTATTGCAATCCATAATGATTTACAAACATATTTAGACACGACCTGCGCTTCAACTTTAATTTCAGACTGACTGATCACCCTTTAATTTGGAACAAACTGCTGTAGACAAATAACAGACAGTGGTCATTGTCAGAGTAGGTTACAGCTGTACTCTCCGACTAAGCCTGTGATGTGTGCTGTGTGTGTGTGTGTGTGTGTGCGTGCACTCTCCAGAGCACCGCAGACTTCTCCCTCGTCAGGAGCGAGACTGGGGAGATCGCGACAGAAGATGGACGCAGCCGCTGCCCTTTCAACCCCGAATACAAGTCCACTGCTATCATGGCTGGTAGGTCCCAGAATGGCTATCGGACATTTGTTTCAATTTTGTTAACGCAAAAGAGAAAAACCTATAGGGAGCCGTGTGAAAGTAACTGGATACAGGTGGTTGGTATGGAGACAAATTGGGGCATAACCTCTGGAATTCATTACTGTGTATGACGCAGATGCCCATCCTCTTTTAGTAAACACTATGATTATCCCATCTCCTTTATTGTGTTGCAGATGGAGAACTGTATGCCGGGACAGTCAGCAATTTCCAAGGAAATGAACCCATCATTTATAAGAGTCTAAGCCAAGGAACTGCTCTAAAAACAGAAAACTCGCTGAACTGGCTTCAAGGTATGGTCATGTGGTCTCAAGGCTGGAATATCTTTCTATAATTAATATTTTCAATGTATTATTTAACCTCCCATCTTACACCAGATAAATATGATATGCATAAAACATTTACCCCAAATACATTCTATTTGAAGTTTGACATGATCAGACTATAGTTGTGATGATGCAGATGAAAAGGGATTTCCAGTGTTTACCTGCATCCTGAGTCCCTCTTGCCATTTCATTCTCCATAATGTACGTTGATGCCACAGGGTATAGGGATGTTTCTGCCCCTGGGTGCAGGAATTGGATATGGGCTGACCACATGTTTTCTTTGCTGTTCTTTCAGACCCAGCCTTTGTTGGCTCTGCCTACATACAGGAGAGCCTGCCCAAGGGCAACCTAGTGGGCGATGATGATAAGATTTACTTCTTCTTCAGTGAAGCAGGAAAGGAGTTTGATTTCTTTGACAACACCATTGTGTCACGCATTGCTCGCGTGTGTAAGGTGAGTGATGCTTGAAGGGAGATAGTCCATCTAAGGTTGTTTTGTTTTTTTCCCTTGAGCAAAACATTCCAATATCCCCTCCCACCGCGCTAGCCCCTTCACTACTAGATCCTACCAGACCAAAGGGGTTTGTTTGGGTATTTGTGCTTGTGACGTATGTATGAGCCTGTATGTGCGTGTTTGTGTGTAGTATGTGCTGCTGTACAATTGCATGTGTAGCATTTACGGCAAGCCACCCACACCTTGAACAATACGCATACAGCTCACAATCCCTCTGGGGATTTCTCTTGTTACAGAAAAACACTCCCTCTGTTTGGTTCCTCTTCTCTGTTCGTCTCTATTCTTGCCATATTTAAACAAATACTCATATTCAGACAGGATTCATAGATGTAGCCAACTTAGAGTGGCCCAGGGTGACTGTAGCACAAGGTCCTTACAGAAATGGATTATCACCTGCTGGAATACTCCAACTCACAAACCTCACAGTAATATTAATATTTTTTAGTGCCTCTGCAGTTCTGCAAACATTATTAACATCATTAGAGACTTTTCCTGATCAGAGTGTCGCATGCTGGCCCCTGTGACAAGGGGATCGTGTTTATCACCGTCAAAGGAGAATGAGAAACACTAGCTGACAGTTTGACGTTCACGTCAAAGAAAACATGATGAATTGTGAAATACAGCTATGACTTGGGGACAGCATATGAGCCATTTTAAGATGTCGCACACACACACACACACACACACACACACACACAAACACTAGTGTTGTCTAGACCTTTTTTTAGATTTTCACATGCACCTAATGGGCATGTTATGCAATGCCAAAGCACAAGCCCACCTCTACAAAAAATAAATAAAACAATAATGTTTG
>CABFOQ010023930.1:46663-62431 GCA_900660455.1 Gephyroberyx darwinii
TGGGGACAGCATATGAGCCATTTTAAGATGTCGCACACACACACACACACACACACACACACACACACACACACACACACACCCTTATGACAAAGTCTAAAATGTGTATTTGTTCTTCATGTCCCTCACACAATTTTTAATAATGTATGTGGACAGCCACTATCCGTCGTATTTTCAGAACTTGGCTGTCTCTAGGTTTTTGTCCTGATAGTCATCCTGCCGTCAGACACCAGCAGGACACCATCTATTTGCATCAGATATGAACCCCAAAGTGGTAGGGAGCCGATCTGTCAATCACAGGGGTGTTTCACACTCAGACACTGCCCAGAGTGATGACGGCATCTCTGGCTCTTTTATACTTTCACACTGCAGCACAGATACATTTGTATCTCCACACAGTTGTCCAGTTAGGATTTTTCATTTTTTTCAATTTTTATTTTTCATCTTTTTACATTTTTTTCATGTTGTCTTTGCAATTGTAATGTATATGAACAGACAGGGAAAATGAGAAATAATGTGTCATTCTTTGGGTGTGTCATTCTCTGTGTCTATAAAGGAGAAGTTGAATGGTATCCGTTGAAAACAGTATAGTGATATCTATACAAATAAATTATTAGTTTAGGTTCAACACTATCTCTGTCCTTCCACATCCCTCCTTTAACTCATCATGTTGCTCTCTGTTGTTTATTCAGGTGTTTACAAGTTTCACCTCTTTGAGGCTATGGAATGATAAACAGCGTTTTGCGGGAAACAAACAAAACATAACATGTTTAAGTTCCCAGAAATAAGCCATTACTTCCTGCCATGTTCATGGCTTTTTGAACAACCTTTGAAAGTGATGTTTTACAAGGGATTAATGAATGGCATGCATTTGCCTCAATTATTTAGAAGTAAGTTTAGGTACAGAGTGGTATTAAATAATAAAAGTACATTCGGCCAGGGGCACCAGGGAATATATGTTGCTCATTATCTGCCTGGCTTACTGCTACAATAAGTAATTGCTTCAGAAGCTCAGGATTGGTCATGTGTCATTTCCCTTCCCATCCAACATGGTCATTTCCTCTGATTAATGCAATACTAAAAGGGACTCAGTGGAAGCACATGTTAAAGGGTTTTATGCCGTCTAGCTTGCTTAGTCTTTCTCTTTGGTCCTCTGAACTGCACATTTTTAAAATTACTTATTTTTCTCCCACAGCCAACTTTACTTTCTTCAGATCTGTGGCTGTGTCAAAATTGGAATAATTGCTGCCACAGACTGAATGTAAACAGACAATCTGGTCAGCACAGTAGATCATCCTCCCTTTTAATCCCATGTCCTTTTGCAAAACCAAAACAGTTATTTGTGGCTGGTATAGGCATAACATTCATATTCATCACTCGAGTCATCATTCATGTCACCTAACTTAGACCCATAATTCCCTGAGGAATATAGCCTAGGTCATGATTAACATTTATACCCCACATGAATCACTTTCACATTGATGTTTGATGATGTAGTTGCTGTCCAATCTGTGCTATTGTAAGAGCTGTGTAGCTAAACTACTCTGCATGTCAAGGAGGTCCTTTGCCACAGATCACTTTAAGGCTAATGCCAAAGGCACAGAATTACAGTAGTAGTGTCATTGAGGAAATATTGTCTGAGAGCTATGCCCCTTTTCTTTTTGATGTAAAAGAATTTGCCCTCCTCAATGCCCCAGTGTTTTTCATCCAAGCCAGCAGTGATGATGTATATTGTTTTCATGACCTAGAAGTCTATTGCCTCAAGGTATATCTATGTTATGGGCACAACCAGTATGGTTTTCATATGGGAGGTTAATGTTTTTCAATTAAGTCAATTCAAACAGCTCCACATCCAGGAACAGTGCTTCCTTTGTTTGTGGTCACGAAGAAGGTAAATAAATGAAGAGAAAATTCCCAGCTTAATATAATAATCGTGTAATACACCATATGGTACACGTTATCATTTCATGCCTTTAACAAGCCTGTGAGATCCCTTCAAATCATACTCATGCATCAAATTATTTTTAGGATGGATATTTGTCAACAGTTACCAGTTTACAGATGTCAGTCTTGTCTGCTTGCACCCTCTACTGGCCACATCCAACAGAACAGTATTTGTGTTGTAGGCTGACAAAGGAGGAGAGAGAGTTCTGCAAAAGAAATGGACCACCTTCCTGAAGGCCCAGCTCTTATGCTCGTTGCCTGATGATGGCTTCCCCTTCAACATTATCCAGGATATGTTTGTGTTGACACCCAGCCCCGAGGACTGGAAGAAAACTGTGTTCTATGGAGTCTTCACATCTCAGTGGTGAGGACTAACTTTCAATATGTACTTCAATACTACAATATACACATCAACAAGCAAATGTAATGGTACACAGGGGTACATTATACAAATTTTGCATTTATGAGAAATACAAAAGCCTCTTTATCTGAGGCATGTCATTCCATTAAAATGCTTCTAAAGAAAAACAAAGCTTCAGATTATGGTTGTTCTCTATATAGTATATAGATTTAGGCTTTCAGAGGCATGGCAAACACATCACAGGCATCCCCCACCTCCGCTTATTTGATTGTATTATAGTTGTAGTTGTACAACAACTTATTGTTGTTGAAATGTTTTTTTTATGTCTTGTAAGGTATAAGGGTGCTTCAGGAAGCTCTGCAGTGTGTTCCTTTACAATGGACCAGGTGGAAAATGCTTTCAATGGGCGTTACCGCGAGGTCAACCGAGAGACCCAACAGTGGTACACATACAACCACCCAGTTCCTGAGCCTCGGCCTGGAGCGGTGAGTACTGGCCTACTGCCCTCTGCTGGATACACAACCTAGTCACATCTATGACAATAATCAGCAGCATGGAAAGTCAAGCACATGAGAGACTCTGATACGTTCCCGTCTGCTCAGCAGCCACATCCTCAATCTCGACTGACGATCAGTTCTTGAGCAGATATCTGTGTAGCTGGCGTCACTGTCCGCCCCTCTTCCCTGAAAACTTGATTCTTATCAAGCTGTCGTTGCTTTCATTTCCTGGCAGGTTTATCACAGTTCAATCAGTGGAAAACCTACAAAAATATAGCCTATTGATGAAACTGGGCAGGCAGGGGGGAGCAATACGGCTGCAGTTGGTATTGTATAAAGTGATTTGTTGTGTTGCCTCCACAGTGCATCACGAACATTGCCAGAGAGCAAGGCATCCCCTCCTCACTGCACATGCCTGACAAGGTGCTGAACTTTGTCAAAGACCACTTCTTGATGGACAGCGTGATCCGCAGCCAGCCTCTTCTGCTGAAGCGCAATGTGCGCTACACACAGATCGCCGTGCACCAAGTCTGGGTCACCAACAAGGCCTATAATGTGCTCTTCATTGGCACAGGTAGTGTCTCCGTCTCCACTCATCAGCCCCTTTTGTCATCTGGTTTTATCCATTACTACCATTTCATCCTAAAGATTTTATTCTAATTTCAACTGATATCATGTCTTTTCTAGATGACGGGAGACTTCACAAAGCCATTAACGTCAACAACAAGATGCACATCATTGAAGAGATGGAGCTTTTTCCTGATTCCCAACCAGTGCAACATATTGAACTGGACTCTGAAAAGGTAAAGCTCTGAGAAAAGAGGTTCAGTTTATTTCTGGAGACTTTATCATGACGGGAAGCAATAACAAGCTCCCTAAATGCCTTTATTGGCAGTTTAGGAATTCCATGAGCCGTGAAGAGTTGCAGCCTAAAGGAGACCTCACACTCAGTGATATAATTACATGCACTTTCTCTCAGGGAAACTGCAAACAGCTGGGTTTTAAATCGTGTGTGATACTTCCTGAATCCTGGCCTGTCTCTAATTTTGCTACCCTGCTTAGCTTTGCCAATCAAAATAATGAAATTGCTGTTAAGCTGATATAGAGAAAGGCTAAGGGCACTGTATTGAGATCAGGGTCAGACAGGGAAGATATTGGATGAAAATAGTAACCCAATGACTGTATCTGGGGCACTGTTCCTTCCTTTCCCCTGCCCCGCCATCTCTGTTCCACAGGGCCAGCTTTATGTTTCCTCTTTCTCTGGACTGGTGGAGGTCCCAGTAGCTAACTGCACTAATTATCAGAGCTGTGGGGAGTGTGTCCTTTCCAGGGACCCTTACTGTGCCTGGACTGGGAGGCAGTGTATGGATGTCAGACAGGCTCCACCAGGCAAGTATGTATCCCTCTGCACAATAATAGACAAACAGTACTGCATCCAGAGTATTTAGATAATATATATATAAAAGACTAGAAGTAATGGGTTTCACTTTTTCCTGATAAAATGAATGTGTTTCAGTCTCTGGCAGCAGGATGTAGATGATGCAGACACATCAGTTATTTGCAACAAGACAGTGCCCAGCCCACGGTTTGCTAAACCTCCACCTACACGTAAGTAGAATCAACTCCTCTTCTCTAGATTCTCTTAGATTTATAATGCAGCACTCTGCACTAGATTTGTTTCATGCTCTGCATTTCAATGTATATCTTGATTACAAATGTATTCAGTGTGTCGCACCATTATTATCTGAATCCTACTCATTTTTGTAGCACACTGGATAAGGCGGTACAGCTTATTTCATGCAGTATCTGACTAAAAGACACTGACTTCCTACTAAAATTTAAATTTTATTGCGCCTTTCCACAGGAATGTCTTCGTGCCAAGTGATCATTATACCAGCCAACACGTTCAAAGTACTGCCTTGTAAACTGCGTTCCAACTTGGCTGAGAGGAGGTGGGAGTACAGTGAGACTGCGGGTCACTTTCATTACCCCAGCCCTGAAGGGGGCCTGGTAGTGGTAGCTCAAGCTGACAGGCAGGAAACCTATGAGTGCTGGTCAGTGGAGGAAGGATTCAGACAATTGCTGGCCAACTACTGTGTGAGGGGTGAGGCCAAGCAGGAGAGCACCACCCTCACTGGTCGATCACATACCCCACATGTTCCCCAGGAAGAGCTCATCGTCCTGCCGGGGGAGACCCGTTCACCACAGATCAACACCAAGACCTACTGGAATGAGCTCATTGTGGTGTGTGCCCTCCTGGCATTTTCCCTGCTGGTCTTCTCCCTGTTTGTGGTCTACCGGAACCGCGATCATATGAAGTCCATGCTCAAGGAGGGAGAGTGTCCTAACATGCAGCAGAAGAAGCCCAGAATAGTGGGGAAGCCAGCAGAGAACTTGCCGCTCAACGGCAACACAGTCCCGGCATCTGTCTCAGATCACAAGGGCTACCAGACCCTTAATGACAACTATATCTGCAGCACTCCGCCCCATGAGTGCTCCTCACCAGATACCAACAGCAAGAGCTTCTCAGAGTCAGAGAAGAGGCCTCTGAACTTGAGAGAGAGCCATGTAGAGATTTCTCCCACATGCCCTCGGCCTCGGGTGAGACTGGGTTCTGAGATAAAAGACTCCATCGTGTGAGGCCAGCTTTGATAAACTTTGTGGAGTGACTAACTGTAAACTGAAAGGAAAGAGTGCACTTGCTGAAAAAAGACAAAACCCTAAAAGAGGGAAAACAAAAATATCAAACTCTTCACAAAGACATTTCATTACACAGATTTTGCACTTTGTCTTTTTGTTTTGTCCCTGTGGTCCATGTACATTACCTTTTATTATTTTGTCACTCCTCCTTTCTCAAGTAGCACAACTGAGAAGTTCCAGTTTGCCTTCAGACTTTTGAAGCTTTTCTATAAGGCTCACAGAGGGAATGTAACAAACTTGGGAGATGATTTTACCCTATGCTTCAACTACGATTCAGTGATGGATTTTCAAAGCATTGCCACTCAGTCCGTCCATATGATCTACTGGTAATGCTTTGAAAGGCAGAGTGATTTTTTTGGTTCCCACTAACTGCTGACACAATGTTTCTTTTTTTCCCCCACCTGATAAAAGCCTACTCTTCACTGAGGCTATGCACAATGTACTGTACTGCAGGAAGGTATACACTCACACTCCATAACATACACTAGCAGCTTATATTCTTTACACGACCAGTGTGCATCCACGGTAGTATACCCATTGATTAGACTTGAATACAACACAAGTACAGATCCAGAATTCAGCTGTGCTGGCCATTGAAATGGTCGGTCAAAAAGAAGAGATTGACAAAGAGACACAGACCATTGGTTATGAAGTGAAAGAAAAGCACAAATGAGCGATCTCTTAGCGGAGATGTGGTGTAACGAAGAATGCATCACCTCAATCACTATAAACCTAAAAATGGAATATGATACGCTCTGAAGTGAAGACTGATACAAATAGACTTTTTGGTAGTGGTCATATTAGTGGTAGAAATATTGTTCTGTGTAACACTGATATTCAACAGGGTTTTAGTTCACCAGTGTGATAAAGGGAAAACCCCATTCCAGGTATTCTTCATGAAACAGGCAGACTATGCAAAGCAAATAATGTGAAGTGGGGTGAACACCGAGAAAACCTCACCTTGAGACTGTGTGAGCACAAAGGTGTCAGTGCTGGTCTTTGCTGAGGATTAGTGGCATTGCAGACACACACACACACACACACAAACACATGCACGTGCACACACACACACACACACACTCACAAACACTTATTTTAAGTATGCAAATGATTAGCCATTCTTGTGATATTAGGTAGTGGAAGGTAATGAATTTCTGAAAGCCTGACAGATGATAAAAGAGAAGGGTCCAGGCATAATATTTTTCTGACATAGAATCATCAATCAGGGCAGCAGTCTTTCGAAATACTTACTTCAAAAAAATATTGGAGTATGATAGTATGACACTAAGCGCTACTGATTATGACAAGACACTGGCAACCAATACATCTCAACGTGGCAAAATAATGTAACCATGTGATGTTAGGCCAAAAGTTTCCCTGTTTTTCTAGACTTACAGTTTCCATAGCCAGTCTTTAATGTTTTAAATACCCATAACTATTCTCAAAGGGAGACATGAGAATGATTTAGATACTATGCCTACTCATAAACCTTTCATTTTAATGACACACGTGACTGTATAGCCTGGACTGTATTTATTGGATTAGATCTTAACTGACTGGGGTTCATGAATGGAAGGAAATTTCCCTTTCATTTTTAAGAACCATAAACAGATTTATTTGCTCAAATGGTTTGAAAGACAACCAGAGAAGGAATGGTTTTCACTCTGATGTTCACACTTGGCATAATATTGGGAAAATGTTGATCTCCTCCACAATTTATGACTATTAATTTCATATTCCAAAGATGTAAAGCATATGATCCAACAAGCTCTTTTCAAGCATTTTAAAGCATTTTTCAAAGAATCCAATGTTATTTAAGTTTTATTTAAGTTTTTCTCTAGTATTGAAATGTGGTCAACACAAGTACCTTTTCACAAAAATGACAATACATGCAGGAAGGCATATTGCTTAACTCAGAATGCACTAGTTTTGCACATAATGTTGGAAAGCCTTAGCATAGTGCAGGTTCTGGATTTGATGACAAATCTGCCTTTGGGTAAATTTATAATGCCTTCTAGCAAAATGTAATAATCAAGAGATGTGCCTCTTGGGATACTAAAATTTAGTACTTTGACCCAAAATAACCAGGTAGTAGTAATGTAGAGCCACATGCTATACTGTAGGTACGACAGGATTGGCCATGCTAAGAAAAAGTAGTGAACACGTGTATATTATTGTCAGTGCTTTATGTGCTTATTTTACAGTGGCTTTAACCTCAGTCAGGGCATACATTGTATTCTTTAAAGTGTAGCACACAAATATATCCACTGGCTGATTTTGAAATATTGTTAAGCATAGTATTAAGATACAGTTCTTATAAATGGCCATGCAAAATGGCTCTGTATGGATTTCATACTGGACAGCTGTACTCAACCTTGCAGCAAAGTGGGTTAGGCAGTATGTTATGAAACAGAAACAATTCATGCTTTGACTGTTAATAAAAATGAACAAATGGCAGCTTTTAGTGAAGTGGTTGTCATTGGAACAGTAATAAATTTGCCAAGTGCAGAACAAATAAACATGGTAGTGATTTAGTAAAGTATGTACAGGTATTGAATATTCTTCTGTTTGAATTCAATTCTCAGCTCTTATATGGTTAATAACCTAGATAGTCTGAATGCCACAATCAATACTCAGTTGCAGTATCAGCGTCTGTTTTCTCTTAAAGAACCACTACAGTCAAGCCTTCTATTTGTGAGAGTACTCAGTTGCTCAGACTCTTGTCAACATGTATTGTATGTAACAATGTTTTTATGTAAAATTGTTTTGTACATTCAGCTGCCAATGTAAAAAATATTGTGAACTGTATTTTTTTTGTATCATACATCACTACTGTTTGTTTTCCTTTTTGTATTGTACTGTATATAAAAAGCACTTTATTTTAATTTTTCAAATAAAGATGAAATGGATACTTTTCTTATTTGAATGGATCATGATTATCAAGTGCAGTCTGACTTGTAACTTGATCATTGTGCGGTAGAAAATTTAAACTTCCTAATTTAATAATATATCCTAATATAGCTACCAGCTCAGTTTAGGGACAACACTGCCCCCGTGTGGCCACAATGTTGAGACGTAGGTAAAGAGGTTTTTATTTTTTGTTTCAAAGATAATTTCCGTACAATGTCATACACAGTCTACCATTGGTTCAGCTGTGTGTTACGAAGTACTCCTAGTTCCAGGGCATATTTCAACAGTGAGTGTGCAGCTTAAGTCAACACATAATTCAAATGTAGGTGGAGTGTAGCAGCAGTGTTTGCTGACACTGACCTAACCTGGAAAACAGAAGCCCAGTTGTGAACACAAATTAAATTATTGTTTTAGGAAAAAAACAAAAACTAAGTAAAGTAAATTATTCAGGTAGGCTATCTGCTTCCAAATGTGAAACATACAAACACTGAGCAAGTCTGATGGAGAACCTGGTAAAAATTTAAAAATCGGTCACAGGGTGGAGTCAAAAACACACTGCAAACCCAGTGCAACAATGACAAGTGTCTCAGATAACGCTCATACACGCAGCACACACCCTAAAAGGTAAACAGAGCACTTGTTAGCTTTCCAACAAAAAATAAATGAGCATTACAGCTGCATTACAGCTCTACCGTACAGAGTGATCTGATGATATCTTCAACTTGAACCAAAAATAATGCTATAATTAAGATTAACTGGTGGATCCGAGGCAGGAATATAGTGCTGGCCAAATGATACACGCCTACAGTGAGATCTGGGCCAATCGGTAGCTCTTATTGAGCGTTAATTGAGACTTTAATAGAGGCTTTTATATTGCCTGATGGCTGATAGGCTGCTGACGCGCACAACTACAGAGCTGTCAAAGAAAACTGAGACCAAGGGAGAGTTGGGTTTTACTTAAAGTTTGTTTTTTTTGCATGTGTTTTGTGTGATTTTAATACATGAGAATGGACAGACCCAGCCTTCAGAGACTATTTTCAGCGTGCGATGTGAACAAGTCGGGTATGATTGAGTACGAGGACTTCACGGTTGTTTGCCGAGAGCTCAATGTACCCGAAAACGAGATCAAAACTTTGTTCAACAAGTTCGACGCGGATAAAGACGGATACATCGATTACAGCAACTTTTCTTCGAGGTTTCAGGAAGTGTCCGAGACATTAGACTTGGCGTCTTTCGGCGGAGGGTCGTCTCCCAATCCGGGCGGTCCGTGGGACGAGTTCCTGGGCAGGACAGACGGTGCAGCCGCTCTCCTGTCTGAAAGGCAAGTCACACCCGTCTCTGCCCTCTGTAGCTTCCCAGGATTTACTGTATCTGCTGCATGTGCTGTACTAGACACCACTTTTTTCTACTCCCGTAGTCTTAAGGATCAGTTGGCTGATTTGTATCAGGCCATTCACTCCTCTGCACACGTCGCCCTGTTGCAGCAGTATGAGGATGTCATCCAGTCTCTCCTGAGTGAAAACATGGACCACAGACTAGAGAGTGATCAACTGGAGAACAGTTTGAAGCGGTAAGAACAAGTGTCAAGTGTTTTCATTTTGCCATTAATGGCAATATAAAATAAACCAGTTTTCCATTTGATACACCGCAGTACTTAAGTGTATTCTACCCTGGGGAAAAGAGGATAACATTATGGATGATTATGGACTCATGGGCTGTAATTTAATCTGGTTTAATAACATCATATCTTGCTATAGAAGCTGATGGACTGCAGGTTGGATGAAGGAGCCATAAAGCCGTGTGGCCTTCCTTGCCTGGGACTTGTTCCCTCTGGCCATGTGTTTATATAAAGTGCCTTTTTAAATTATGATATGAAGTTATATAGTATTCATACAGTTGTTACTTTGCAAAACCATTTGAAAGGTTACAATTTAAGGAATTTTCTTTACTCTTTTACAACCAGTGTACATTTTGACAATATCATGCATGATGCTGTTTTCATACCCTAATGTGTCTGGTTCATTAATGTATCCTAATGTATATTGTAAGACCTTGTTGTTATTTGTCTGTAAATGTGCCGCCTCAACATTACAAAGTTATGCATTTTCATTTTCATCTTTTGAATCAATACTGTGGTCCTGTTGTGACCTGCAGGGCTTCTATGTTGGCATCAACAAAAGTGGTTTATAAGTATCTAAGTTATATAAGGACAGCCCACTGTTTGAACCTGTACAGGAAACTTTTATGAATTGATCTGATCAGAGAACAACACCATGTTGATTAATCCTTTATTGGCTGATGAATGCAGTTAAAATTAGGAGAATTGTTCTTGTGAATTTTCAAAATCAAAAGAAAAGCATATGGACAAGAGGACTGAATCATACAGGGTATTTTATGAACTTTGTCATTTATCCTCAAATACAGAAATTATCTCCAACATTGTTCTGATATATACGTCCTCCTGAGTTCAGCCCTTATTAAATTATTAAGATTTGTTACAGTGGTTACTATATAACTGGTATTATGGTTGAACAGCAAGAATTGTAAATGCAGTGGGTTATGGCTTTTGAAAGTTTAAGGAAGAAGTGAATCAAATCGTGTTGACTATTTCCTTGAAGTCTTTGAAGAGACCTCTCATACAGCACCTTGAATCAAGTAATGGAATTGTAATCCCACACAGGGGAGGGGTTTCCATCTAAGCTCCTCTTTTGTTTTGGTTAAGTCACTGTGAGGCATGAGAAAGGTTACATTCCATATTCAAGGAAGTAGGAACACTTAAATGTGTTGCTCTGCCTGTTCTTCTTAACCCCTGCAAACTGGAGGTATGTCCATTCATATCTATATATACCAATTGCTAAAATAAGTGGACCCTTCATCTTAACCCAAAACTTGTAAAAGTATTACTTCCGTGAGGCTACTCTGTCTACTTCGAGAAATCTCACAAACACAGGTGTCCACCTTGTGCACCTCTGGAATCTCGTCTTCCAGGGCCCTCCCCTTTTGGCTCCGGTTGGTTCAAGGGCTGTCATCTGACGAGAGCAGAGTTACAAGTGTAGTGTGTCTGGAGTCATTCTCGAATCAGATAACTAGATTTGACTTATGGCTACGTTTTTTAGATTTTAGATTCAGATCAAAATGGATTCTTATTTTCGTCTCTACTCCTACTGAAGTTGTAGAGTGGCTTTACATTCGTCTCTGGGACTGTGAAAATTTGCTTTGCTTCAGCTAGAGACGTGACGACACAAACTTGAGCATACGCCTGTTTCCCAACAGAGCAGAGGAGATGAACAATAGTCAGCTGGCGGAACTGGAAGACGATATGCAGCAACAACTTACCAGAGTAGAAGAGAGGGTGAGAGATGAGGTGAGTGCAATCGCAAGCATTGGTCATAGTAAAATATTTCCTTAGTGGTTTGCAGTTTTTATTCAAAGTAAAATCAATAGGATCCAGAGTTTAATAGATCAAATTAGATGATTTAGCAGTTGTATCATATTCAAAGAAGAAACAATATGTGGGAAAATAGGCTAAATAAATTGCTTCATTTTGAATTTCATAGTGAAGTGAGTGGCACTTCCCTGCAGCATTCTTTCTTGCCTATTTGGGGTTACCTGCATATTTGTGACCCAGGATACAGCAGCAGGTTACATGTCTCACAAAGGGCCTCTGTAAAGTCAGATGAAAGCCCCTCTTCAGGGCCTGAGCCAGTGGCGCTTTTAAATCCTTGGGTTTCATGTTTGTAGGAGCGTAAGAGAACGGAGGGAATCATGGCTACCATGCAGAACAAGCATGAGAATGAGGTTGCAGACCTGCATGCAACTGTGGACAGGCTGTTGAAGGTGGGTTTCCAAAGACCATGTGCAATTTCAGGTTACATTTGTTTGTCATTTTGGCAAAGATCAGATGGATTGTTTATCCATAGCAAAGTGATTATGTGAAGATGGCATGTTTTTGTACAACATAAAAAAAGTGGGGAAAGGTCATTGTACCTGAAAGAGTGAGCGGTACAGAGAGGCTGGGCTTTTCTAGAAATCAAGGCACTCTTGTATGGGAAGTGATGCCTTGATTAGTGGAAAAGTCAAGCCTCACCATACAGAGTGGGATTTTGTTCTCTGACTCCACACTTTTATAACCCATCAAAGAGCAGCATGTTTACATCCCTGCTTACACACATTGGCCACACACAGAGCATATCAGAGGCTTTGTATTGATTTACAGTATCTAAAAAGGTTTGATTAACAAAATGCTCATGAAAATGTGTGTACTCAAGAGCCAAAAGGAATCTGAACTGATCCAATCAAAGGAGGAGGTCATCAGACTGAACAGACAAATCAGCAAACTTACACAGGTATGCAATGTCAGGAATAGTTACTAATAAATTCTGATTTACAACAAATCATGCACATACTGTATAGCATTGTTCTGATTCTGCTGTGCCTCCACTCAGGAAAATGAGCAGTTGCGGAGCTCTCTGCTGACAGCCGAGACAAACATCGCCATTCTGCATTCGGACCTAGACAAGCTGAAGAACATGTACGCAGATCAGAAAGCTCAACATGAAAGGTAAGGAACCATCTTAAGGCCCCGCTCAGTTAAAGTCTGATATACATAGTCAATCCAATGCATTATGGGATGCAAACAATGTGGTTTGTATGTTTTTACAGAGAAAGTGAGGAGTTGAAGAGGATGGTTTTAGAATATCAGTCTTACTCCAGTCAGATCAAGATTCTCCAGTAAGTCTGTCTGGCTGTTGTTGTTGTTGTAGTACGGACATTCAATGAGGAATGTTTTACTGTATTTCAGTCAAACATACATTGAGGATAACTTTCCCTTAATCTGTGTTTATACCACTACACCTGGGTCAAATTGTATTTTGTCACCATTGAGTGAAAACCTTGTATAAAAATGTTCATCTTGTGTGTCTTGAAAGTGTTTTCTGTTGTCTTTCACATGAAGTTAAAAGATGAAAATTAACAAAATTTGAGTTACAAGGTTTTCACATGACAACAGCAATTTGCAAATAACTTGCAGCGTTTGTTCTAACCTCTTTGAACTACACAAACCTCTTGGGAACAGGTTACTCAAATGTAAGAAGTTCAAACAAATGAGTAGCAAATAAGTATTATTTGCAAATACTACTTGACCCAGACGTGTATACCACACACCTATTGTATAAAAATAAACATGATAGCATCTGACCTTTTGTCTGATTTCCTCATACACCTTATCAGGGACATGAACAAAAAACTGTATGACAGTAATGATGGGCTGCGCTCTGCATTAGCCAGTGAAGTTGTGGCAACTAAAAGGAGGGTAAGTCCTTTGTTTGCAGACATTTCCTCATACTCGTTACACATCAGATAGTGGCCAAGTGGTGCTACTGTGATGCCAACAGTAAATTGTTTTCATTGGTTCAAGTATGAGAATTGTTTTCTCCTTGACATCTAACACCCTGTCAACCTCAGTTCTACTAATTTCTATCTGCCAAACAGCTTTCTCCACAAAATGAAATCCCAGCCAGAAGGATGAAGCCCCTCCGACAAAGCACACTCAACCACAGCAGGTAAACAAAAGTTCCCACACCTCTCTGCACCTCTGGATCGATGTCGGTGAATTGAATTGTCACAGCTCAAACCAATGTGTGTGTCCATGCTTTGGTGCAGTTCAGAGCAGGTTTCCAGTAAGTTGGACTTCACCCAAGTGGCCAGCTGGGCTGATAAGTACCTGGACAGTGGAGTTGCTCTGCCAATGGACACGGATGAAAGCTCAGGCAGTGAATGTGACAGTGATGACAGTAGAAACTCAGTGGAAACTGTGCACCACAGTTACTCGTATGTGCCATCTGATGTTGAGGTTAGGACAACGGCAGGCTCAAATACAAATACAAATATTTCTAATATGCTGTTAAGGTATGTGGATTTGATATTTGTTTGTTTGATATATGTTCCTGTCTGTGTTACACATCAGATAGCTGACGTGAAATCTGAGGCTACAGTGTCAGTGGCTCCTAGTAAAGCCAGTTCCATTGCATCATCATTACGAAGACGGTTGTCTGCCTTTTCCACCAAGGTAAAATGGTTAGCGTTTTAATGCATGATACCTTTTTGTAATTATTGCCACAATCTAAAAGAAATTCCATGAAATTTGTTTTTTTTTCTTACAAAGCCAACAGAAGCAGACACAGTAGAAAATGAGGAACCTGCTCCAATGTACCGTCTGGTTTTAGCCGGAGATGCAGGAGCTGGAAAGTCCAGCTTCCTGCTGAGGTTGACACTCAATGATTTCAGGGGAGATATTCAGACAACACTGGGTGAGAGCCACAACAAACCTCTCATTCAATAAACAAAACACTCAGTGGCAGTTTGATTTCAGACATTTTAATCTTAAAACATCTAATATTTGATTCTCAGGGGTTGATTTCCAAATCAAGAAGATGCTGGTGGATGGAGAAAAGACTAGCCTCCAGATATGGGATACAGCTGGGCAAGAGAGGTAGGGAACTGACTTTGGTTATGTTCATCAAGGAAGTAATGACAAGAAATATTTGGTGCTCCTAATTAAAACAAACAAGTTCCTCAAGAATCCAGATGATACTTGGCCTACATTAATGTTGTCCTCTCTTTCCTCCAGGTTCCGCAGTATTGCCAGGTCATACTTCCGTAAAGCTCATGGAGTCTTACTGCTCTATGATGTTACTTCAGAAAGCAGCTTCCTTAATGTCAGAGCATGGGTGGATCAGATTCAGGTAATTGTGATGATGGTGAATGACAAAAAGGAACTAAATCTAAACATACAATAAACAATGCTCTTGGTTACACAGGACTCCACAGACGAGAAAATCCCAATGTGTGTCATTGGAAACAAGGTGGACCTTCGAGAACAGCTTCCAGAGGGAGGCTGTGTGAGCACTGCGCATGGGGAGAAGCTGGCCAAGGTGCGTGCCTTCATTTGACATGAGTAAAAACCTGTTTATAGAACCACCTCCCACCGGTGTCTAAATCATTTGAGGGCAATTAAGCATGTCAATCCATTGCTTGCAGGCGTATGGTGCCTTGTTCTGTGAAACTAGTGCCAAAGAGGGAACCAACATAGTTGAGGCTGTACTTCACCTTGCAAGGTATGACACCAATGACAAAGCATGAGTTGGATTATTCTTTTGTTCATCACTAATAGCAGTGCTGGAACAACGTTTTTCTTTTCTTTCCACAGAGAAGTAAAGAAAAATGGAAAATTGAGACGCCAGTCAGATTCTCCGATCAAATTGAGTCCAACCAACCCAAAGAAGACGCTCAACAATTGTTGAGGACGTCTTCTTTGGGTTGGTTGGACTCAATTTGATCGGAGAATCTGACTGGCGT
>CABFOQ010023931.1:0-29883 GCA_900660455.1 Gephyroberyx darwinii
ATCTTCCCCGAACACTTAACTAACCAGAATATCAATATATTATTTGATGTATTAGATATTCATATTTTACAATGTGATTGAGGCAATTATATATTCAATAACAATTTGAATATAACAAGAAATATACAATAAATCCAGAAATTAGAAATGAATCAAACACTGAGTTAGGAACATGTTAGATTAACATGTTGGTCAAAGCTTTACAGAGGTTTAACTCTTTACTCACGCTAGCAGGTATATTATATAGAAGTCAGGTATATTCAGTTAACAACAACAAGCAGGCAAAAAGTCTATGTCACACCGTAACACAATCAAGCCAGGCCCGAACGTGGTATTTTTTTCATCAATCTATAAATATTTTCTGTGCATCAATTTGCTCAGACAGGCTTAACCGATTTTCTCAATAGAAATACCCATTAACAATCAAAGTAAAAAAAAAAAATCCACTGCTATTACCCATCAGTTTAAAGCTTTGTCATAGAAAAGGTATTGCATGCCTTTTGGTAGCTTAATATCAATATCCAATACTGTACTACAACTGTACTACTGTACTACTACACTTTTTTCATACTGTGATGGTGGAATTAATCTCTGTTAATTCTATTTAATACATGCTAAAAAAAACTGCTTAAAATACTTATTGCTCTCGCTGCTCATTTTTATTAAGTATGTAATGAGAGCATAAACAAGGTAATGTAGCTACTGAAAACTACATGGGAGCTGAGTAAGAGCTAAGCTGCTGTGGTCCATAAGAATCACTTGGGATACCTACAAGTCTGAACATACAGTTACAGAAGGTACCTTTTTGACATCTTTTGGACGTGGCTTGGTCATCTTCTCATAGCAGCCCTCAACCAAGTCTGTACAAGCAAAACACATGATTTAGTCACGAGTGGATCTGCTGTTCTGTTTTACTAACCAGATAACCATAAATGGGATGGAAATGAAAACATTTCACCACACTTTATTACATAAAGAAATCTGCATTTGTTTTTGTGATTGTAAAGGATCCACTTCCTGGACTACGAAATAACTTGATGAAGACATACCAGCAAGACTTTGATCAATTCTGAAGGGACTAAACAGTTAGTGGAAAGGAAAGTGGAGAGATAAAATGTGATTTTATCTCATGGTGTAACCTACTTGGAATCAGTTGAAATGAATTGACAGCGTACAGTACGTGTTATCAGCTAACCCTTTGATTGTCTCCAAAGCATGGCTACTATGTGCAAGCTACTCTTCCGGATGTATGCAAAAGAATTATGTACTTTTTACGCAATACATATTTAATACAAATGACATAGACAAACCAACTTTGAATTCTGACAGAAATTTCATTTTTCATTTATGTTGAAATAATTGGCATTGTAATTTGCCAAACATTTTTTCCCCTATATCGTGTAAAACACCTATGAAAATGTACCCTTAATAATAATAAATTAAAATGCCGACTCAATACAAGCCTGGGCTCACCTCCTCTGTCTGTGCTGATGTTCCCATAGATTGGATTTTCCTGATGCTCATGATGATTGTGGTCATGAAAATGATGTTCTTCATCATTAGACTGGCTGAAACTAGTTGCAGAGTAAGATTTTGACAGTTTGTTTATACATTAAAAGGTCATTTGTGGATGTATCAGGCTGTGTTATAAATTATAAATTACAAAATTCAGACATATCGGACTGAATAATGGACTGACTTATAAACAGGACATCCACACAATTTATGGTGACTAGTCACCATTAAAAAAACATACCTCTGTCTGTGATAAGTCTGTGGGGACAGAAGCTCATCAGTGTCTGTAAAAACAAAATGGTGCGTAATTTAATCCATGCTATTGTATATCCAATTGTCTTTGTAAAAGCTAGGAGAGACTTGGAATCAATGAAGGCCATAGATCAAAAAAGGAAAAAAAAACTTGGCAATTAGTTAAGAGCATCTCATGGCTGTATCTCGGATTGTTTGATTTAAAAAATGCCATGCAGCTCATTGAAAATCTTCAGTATAATACTGAATACTGTGCAAATAGTGTTGTGTTGACAAGCTTCATATAACACTATACCTCTACATATGGCATCCCTCCGTCTCAGGAAGCAAAAGATGACATTGAGACACATAGAAATAAACAAGGCCAGAGAGGTCACTACCACACCGATCCATTCATGTTGGCATTTTCCTACAACACAAAAAAACCTCTGCTGACTCAGTAAGGAACAACAGCTTTACTAAAATGGTTACTAAAATTGAAGACATGAAATCATTATCAAACATCTCCGATAATGCTTGGAATTTCCCGCAGTGCAGCTCAATAGAAACAGAAACGATAAAACATTAGAAACAAGTATAAAACACAATCAAGCGTGGTCATCATTTCACAGGAGTTATCACATATTGTCAAGAACACAATCACATGCTGCTACACTATCAAACAATACCAATCCCTGGCTGTAATGCAACATGTATATTGCACTGCATGACAAGAAAAGTACTGTTTCAAAATAGTATAGTTTTGCTTGAGATGCTCAACCTTTTTTAGGAAACATAACAAAGTGAGTGGGTGAGAGTGATCAGAGCTTGCGTTGGATAGGTGGAAAATATAGAGGTGAGAGACAGAAAGTTGCAGCCAGTGAAAGAGGCTATGAGCAAAATAAAACCAATTGGGTTATATACATATCAGCTTCTATACAGAACTACCCACTGAAGAACCGCTTAGTTGTACATGGACTCTGTTCTATATGGAATTTGTAATGGTTCTTCAAAAGCAGTGAGGAGCCATTTTGATGTTCAATGGTTCTTTAAACAATATTTTTCTATAAAGCACCATTTAGCCATTAAAGAAACTCCAAAGAATGTCCAACTAACCATTATTTTCTATTTGCAATAATATATTGTGATTATATGACCTTATTAACAGTACTGACAATTTTCAATGAAAATCCATTCTTCACACTGTGAGCATAGTTTTATGGTGCATTTGTTACGCTTTGTTTTTCTTTTGGATCAAGTTAAAAAGTGTGTCAGAGGTTGAGTTTGTTACACTCACCGAACATGAAACAATCGACTACTGTATAAAAAAGTATATATCGGGTGTGTGATTATGAATTCATTGTCTTTTTTGTTTAAATGATAACCCTCCAGTCTTTATGTGCCGCCATGTGACATGTGGCATAGAAATCATCTGTAGCATTTTGGGATTATAGTGGTAAAGTCAAAGTTTTACAGCATTAAGTTACATTCACATTCACATAAAATGTTTGCAGCGAGAGCTTGTACAATAGTATAGGCTATTAATTATAAAACTATATTAAAAAATAATAAAATATACTGAAAGTTACCTGGCATATTCCAGTTGTCTTGAATAATATGGGTTGTCTGTCTGACACTGTCTTTCTCACAGACTACAGGGCATCACAGTGTTTAGTCATTGATTTGTGCTGCAGTGTAGTCTATTTTTACCTTCCCTGAGTTTACCCTCTCTTATCGTAGGTCTTTGAATACTGCTTGCTCTTTTTCAGTTACAAACAGGAAACAAGGTAACCTCATTCTGACGCACCCTGTCTTAAACTATTGTTAGGCGCACTGTATCACTCCCTAAAGAAGAGAATCGTTCTTAAACATCTGTCTGTTTGTAATTTGTAAAGATTTGTAAAAAAAAAAGAAAAGCCCATTAATAACCTTTAATGGCTTGACAAATATCTCATTAACAGATCCAAAACTTTCAAAAAATAAGTGAAGTAAGTGAATAAGTGAAAAAACAAGTGGACATTTCTTCCTTTTATTGTACAGTTAAGTACAGAGAAACAGGAAAGAGTGAGAGTGACAAAAGTCCTGGGCCAGATTCAAACACTGTGGTTATATTGTACATGCCTTAGCCCACTGAGTCACCAGGAAGCCTGTACAATTGTTTTTTTTCCGACCACGGCAGCAAAAGCAGGGTGTCTTGTGTGTGTGTGTGTGTGTGTGTGCGTTCCGTGTGCACATATATGTTTGAGTGCAAATGTGTGTTAGAACTGAATATTGTATTGTATATTGATATTAAGATACCAAAAGACATGCAGTACCTTTTCTATGACAGAGCTTCATTCATCTATTTTTTTTAATAGATTTTTTTCCAGGTATTTCTATTAAGAAAATCGGTCTGAGCAAATGTCAAAATGATGCACAGAAAATATTTATAGAATGCTTGATTAAATTTTTGTATAAATCAACATCCTGTACACTTCCTATGTGTGTGCATGATGAAAGAGGTGTGCAGTCGGTGTTATGTTGGGCAGTCAGCCCATGTGGTTTGTGGTTTAAGCCCAGTTTTTTTAAACTTCACTGTCACACTGTGGTTACTGTGGACTCTGGTGGTCTTTGACGCAAGCCAGTTAGTCAGTTTGCAATATCTACAGAAAACAACTACGTTAGAGGAAAGTGGCTTGTCGTGGCAGGAAATCACAGAAGACACAGGCTGAACAGATGACAGCCAGCATATTTACAGCACATTCTGCACATAGCTGTTGCGCCAAGACAGTATCTAAACATACAGGACATGGAGAAAATACTTGTTTGCCACTGCATAAGATACAATTGCTGTGATACAATGTGCAAATGAAGCCATTGTGAATATATTACATTGCAAATATAACATGAAAGACAATGTAAACAATATTAATAGCCACAATATATCCTGTACAGAAAGATTTCAGAGACAAATCAACCCAGCTCTGCTGCCCGTCCCTATTGTTTCTCTATATACTCTTCTTCTTATTTTTCTTCAGATTCATTCCAATGCAAAATGACACCCTCTACAGTATGACGGCAATTGTCCTCATGGTGGCACTAGAGCAATCATTATAATTCTAGATCCTGTAAAAGAAATTGTAACTCCTACAGAGCTCTACTATTCCCAATACATCCATCAATATGTGAAGAAACCTTTCTTCACTGCAACTTATGGTATATTATGAAGACAAATCAAAAACTGTAGAACTAAGCTAACTCCTCCTACAGTTTACATTCAAATGACACCAAACTTGCTATATGGCATCTTCAGACCCTCACCAATAAATAATTCACAGCATCTTTAAACATTGTTCAGTGTTCAGTCTTAATAGAAAAAAGAAAAATATTGACATATTGTCTATATAAAGAATGCCAATAATTTGATGATAATTTTATATTTAAAACTGATTTTTTTTTTACATTATGAATTTGAATTAAGTAAGAGAAGTCCTAAATGTGCCCCTAATGTAATTTCACTCTGGTCAGAATGAATGTGCAACAACAACTAGTCCGCCACCTGTTCAGATGGCCCAATGAATTCACGACTTGCCATTGGCAAAAGGTTGTGAGATTGAATCCAGCTTGGTGCTGAAAAAATATGACACAACCTCATGCACAAATGCTTACAGTAATTAAGGAAACTATGTGACTTTTGATATTTCAGGGTGGTGATTATATGTTCTTTCTTTCCAAACTCTTCTTTTTCTTACAGTAGTTCTCTTCTTACAGTATATCAGGCTGTTCCCATTCATGACACATTTTTATTTCAATTCTTAAAAACTCATGTTACAAGTACAACTTTATCCATATAGTTTAATAACAATACATTATCAATGCACCAAAATAAATAAGGTTTTCTAAAGCTACAGTAAGAGTAACTGAACACATACAGATTTAATACACAATGCATATACACAAACACACTGCAACTAACCACTACTAAAAGTAATAGACTTTAATTAAGACTTGATGCAGCCTATAACTAAACAATTAATACATGGAATTAATCAACTTTCATTGCATATACAGCATCATAGTTAAAAAAAAAAGCTATTGCCCTACAGCTTTCAATTCTGCAGCCGTTTCACACCCTCATGAGGTGACAGTTGTTGGAATCTCTTACAGTCTTACAGCTGAATACTTTACTGGAGGAGGAGGGGGCTTGAATGAAGGTGGAAGATCCATCCTACAGAAAGAGCACAAGAAAATAAAATAATTGGGGGGCATATATGAAGACCCACTTGTAAGTTTCCATTCAAACCATGTATTCTTAAATGTGGCACAAACAAAAGCTTGCCTTAACAGTTGAAAGGAGTTTTATTATCTACACAAAGTAGAGGTACCCAAAAAGAAGCCGATTCGGAGTAACAGGGACCACAGGCTGATGTAGTTTAGAAAGAAGACAAATCTTTATTTATAATTACAGGCTTTGAAATTAATAGAAAGGCTGGGAGGAGGTTTAACTAGGATAAACCCTGGGATGCAGAAAAGGAGGCAAATGACACTAGGGGTTACTACCCAGGGTGGGCTAGGCTCAGGGGAGATAAGGCAAGGGAAAATGGAGAGGACCTAGGCAGGAGGCTTCAGGGGCCTAATATGAGGCATGCAACCAAATAAACTGTTTAAGAACAAAACAAAAAGGAAATAGCCAACCAATCAAAAGCTACCAATACTGCACACAATATATACTAGCTTGTCATAATGGTAGTCACGTCAGCTTTTGCAGATTTGGTTGTCACTGCTGTCATAAAAATTATACGAATGAATAACTTCATTCTAACAGGGATGAACAGAGAGTGTTAACATCACTAGTGAGTTAGCTGTACCCTACAAGTCTGGAAAAAAGGCCATGTGTATCTACAGGAAAATGAGAGAAATATCAAGATGCTCACCTCTTGTTTATAATGTGTCTCCTGTAGAGAATCCCAACCAGAGCAATCAATGCCAGGACTGGAAAGATTATCAACAACAGGTAACTCCGTTCACTGCCAGTATCTAGGGGCCAGATTCAGAGAGAGAACAAGTAGTCAACTAATAAGGGCAATAATCCATTTTGCAAATGACCCACTCTCCCTGGTATGACAAGATCTTTCTGCAAACTATACCATCCCCTGTTGGGGTGTCAGGGTGGCTAGTGGTGAGAGAGACCATCCTTCAAATGGTGAACAAACCCCTGGGTGTGCAAGCATCCATCCTTCCCAAAAGGTATCACATTATATGATTATTACCTGTTTCTCTGACGAATACTGTGTTTTCTTCAGTGCTCAAAGTTGAAGATACACCAGGATTTTTCGAGTTCATCTTAGCGGTCCCCAGGGTGCTGGACTCCTCTGCCCGGGTTGGGGAACTGTCTTCTGGATAAATACTTGCTTGGTCAGTAATTGGGGTTGTGGTTAGATTGTTGGTGGTGTTGAACTCCTGCCTTACCATCTCAGTCATGGTGACTGTCGGATCCGTAGAATTGTGTAAGGGGTCAGTGTGAGAGTGTGTGGCAGGCGGTGATGTGACACTGATATTCAACCTATTCGTAAAAGAAGGGAATGTGCCTAGAGAGGTGGCATGCTTTCCATCTGAGGTTGTAACATCATGGGGTTTTGTATTATCAGCTGTCACATTAGTGTCGATAACCGTGGTCCAAGTGACATTGGTACCCATACTTGGTTGCCCAATGCTGGGGGATGCGGTATGATCGATGTCTGCAGGTGTCCTAGTTTGGACCAAACCTTCTTCAGACACATCAGATCGAGGTGACATTGTTGTAAGATCTGGAAGTAGCATAACAAACAAGCATACAATAAACATGTTGTCAGTGAAGATGATCTAACGCCCCCTTTGGGCCATAGTCGGTGACAGCAATTCAACTTCAATTGCATTTTTTTTGTGCAAAATCTAATTGGAGGAGCTGATGAATTTTTATGGCAAACAAACAGCATACATGTACCAAAATTCATTACAGTAGCCCAAACAAGATATACTGATTGAAACGTCTCAGTTAATTGTCATAGTGCTGTGTAATTTTAAGAACTCTAGATCTCAATGGCAAGATGCATTATTCACCTAAGCTTTTGTCAGAATCAGACCAGGATTTTCCAACATATTGCCTGTGACAAACAAATACATACATACAGAGGCATAGCAACCCCCGACCCCCTAGGCCCAACTAACTAATGACATGTTCAAATTATGCTTTGCATGTATGCACCATTTGGGATGCACTACTCTGATTTGTCCAACAGATCGCGCCCACACCCCACACACTACGCATGGTATTGATTTAGAGTTCCTGTTGAAGCTCGATGTAGTGTGAGTGAACTTGGTGGTGTTCCAGTAGATTGAGAGGAAGTGCGAGAAGTGACTGCTGACATCTGTGTGGCTTGTGTGCGTGTGTGTGTATGTGTGTGTTTGTTTCACACTACTGATTGAAATTCTCCTGAGCAGCATGCATGCAGGAGGGGGAAGTAAGACTACCGAGCAACAGGGCCCTCAGGCTGTCATTGTTTCTAGTTATATTCTTACCCAGGCACAGCCCACTCACAGGCACATAACCACCGGGGACACACAACATGAAGTTTGGTTGTTTTTAAAATTTTAACTATGTTATATCTTTGTAATATCAGCTTCCTTCATAATCCTACAGGGCAACTAATTAGTTAGGGCAGCAAATACTTGAGAATGTTGTCAGGTTTTTTTGTAGTAAACTATAAGTAAACTATTGGCTCTCTGGTCCAGAGTATTTATTAAATTGCATTAAGCCAGTTGTTAATCTAGCTCTGAGGAAAAGCTGAAATTGAAAATGATACAAAGACAAATAGCAACCAAGACAGGGAGTCTCACCTGTCCCTAAGCTTGTGGTTGCTGTCAGCACTGTGATGATAAACTCTGTATGCAGACTGCTCTTTCCTGTGTTGACAGTCAGTGTATAGACCCCTGCCTGAGTGTCAGTCACCCGCCAGAGCTTCAGAGATTTACTCTCTGACACCACCTTCTTGTCCTAGGGCAAAGTTATGTATCACACACACACATCATGTTAAATAGATGTTTTAACAATTTAGGCTTTGTTGTCAGAAGTCATCAAATCCTCTTGACATCCAATGAATTGAAATTTCATTTTATTTTAACAAACTGAATGCAACACATCTGTGCAAATGTCATTTAAGATTAGAAAGACTGCGAAACTCATATGATGTGACCCGACTCCACACAAAATGTCTATTTGCTTTGGCTCTAAAGGCACAGGAAACTGGCAGAGATAGAGTAAGTAAGTGTTTTTGTGTATTCTCTACCTTGGTCCACCTGAACTGACTGTCAGAGAACATGTCTGCTCTGCAGTGAATGGTTACATTTTCACCAGCGTTGACTTCAAAGGTGCTATTCCTATCACACACGATTTCAGCATCTAATTGAAAAAGAAACACAATATTAAGTGAATTGCTAACTTGAATTGCTATTTATATAAAATGTTTGCAGTGGAATTAATTCAACCTACATATGTGCAAAATAATGAATAAAGAGGTCCAACATTGGATGGACATCTACAGCAATACAATATTCTTCACTATTTTCTGATACTGTACACATACAGAGCACCATTTGTGAGTAGTATAACTTAGTATGATAATGATTCCCATTCAGTTCACTTACGGTAAAGCTGAAAAGAAAGTAAATGGTCTTGGTAAAGGATGTATCGTGTCCTTTTAACTTCACTAAATGACTCATGCATGAAAAACAAAAGCTGAACAGAGAGAAGAAAAGAGATGCCTTGTGGCAAAAACAAATCTTGGATGTGTTCTTGTAATTATTATGGAAATTTATTAGAAGCTAATGACCGCTGAGATTGGCAGACAAACACTGCTCTGGTGTAATCAGGAGTAAAGGAGTGAAATACAAGCACTTGACAATAAGATAGAAACTGCAGTCATACTGTATGTTCTGGACAGACATTTATACAAATCCTCTGAAAACTACTAGTGTGTGTTTTTTCAGTACTGAAAAAAGCACCTTCCTCTTACCTTTGACCATTAGCTTAGTTTCTATCCTAATGGAGCCCATAGGATAAGCTGTGATGTCACAGATATAGATGCCACTGTCCCGTTTCTCCAGGCCCTGCAGCTGTAGATAGGAGCCCATCAGGTTCTTCTCATTATCAATCACTGTCTTGATACTGACATCAGGCCTATATAGGTGCGGTCCATAACGATGGTTGTACACAACCAACTTTGTGTTGTGCATGTCTTTAATACTCCATTCAATTTGGACAATGTTGAAATCCGACTGGTTTTTTAGAACACAGGGTAAGGAAATGTTCTGGCCCACTACTGCTTCCATCATTTTATGATGGACCACTTCAACATCCCGGAGCCCTGTCAAACACATCAGATAGTGAGGGAAGCCAGAAAAGCAAAGACACAAAATCACATACACTATGAAGTTGATATTACAGATACAGATAGCATTATACCAAAGCAGCTTGTTACCCCAGCAGCCAATATTCAGTTGAAACTCGTGGTGAATATCGCATCTTTACTTATATATTACACAAGCAACAGCATATTTAGTCCAGGATTACCTTGTACGAAGGAGGCAAAGAGCAGCAGAGAGAATGCAGCCCCTAGTACAGTCCCAGCCATGATCGAGCTCACCAAACTCATTACCAATTAGACTGTTTCCAGAAAGGGATTTAGAGAAGACAGAAACTCTAGTTTTCAGACTGAGGTTAAAAATTGAGATGTAGAGAGTGAGTCAGAGAGCGCATCATGACCTATCTTCACAGGAAACCACACAGAGAAGCATACAGAAACTCAGACAGAGTGAGACACAGGGTGAGCAGTGGTAAAAACCTCAGCAACAGAGCATATACTTTGCTTATTATGACACTAATGCTATGATTCAACAAGAGTTTGTATTTGATTTGATTGAGTGACTGACACATCAGATTTCATCCCTATGTATGTTATGCTATGAACACAGAACAAAATAACAATTATCCAAAACACAGAAGTGTGTATAGACAGCATTCACAATGTTCAAAGAGGCATGCACATTTCACACAAAGAATAATACAATTAACAAATTTTATTCAAAACAAGTATCCAGTTTTAACTATTTTTTAACATTAACATTATTTGAGAGTAAATGAATTAAACGTATGTAATCATGGGAACAGTATATCCATTAAACTAACAAACTGTTTGCATTAGTTTTATAACTGAATGTGCTGTGATCCTGTTCACAAAGGCAAATGACACACACACACACGCACACGCACACGCACACGCACACACACACACTTGTGGCATTTTTGTACATATGGTATTTATTGTTTCTTGCAGCTCCATCTGCTGGTTAGAGTGCACCTCTATGACAAGATATTAAAGCCCAGAAATCCTCTTATCTTGTGTTATTTTGTTTTCTACTTTTCAAGGTGAGCCACTAAATAGAGAAAAAGTCTGCGTCAGTACTGGTGTTCATCATATATATGTATAATTACTGATAGGACTGAAAATGAGTTCAATTGATAGCCATATTGTTTGAATAACAGCCTTGTTCTGACCTCTCTACATGTTCCTGGTTGGTGTTTCAAGGGCTGAACTGAATAATAAGGTTTCCACACTAGCACTAAGCTCATTAGACCATTCCCTTGCATACTGGCCTGATTTAACTCATCCTGCCGAACTGTCATCTTTTTTCACTGATAAGAAGCTGCAGGATTTCATGGAACATGTGACACTGTTACTGGATTGCATTTTGAATAAATCCTAAAGCTTACATTGCAGTTTTTCAACAGCCTTAAAGGGACACCTTGGCATTTTTAATTTTATTTTGTTCATTTTCTTTGCCAAGCACTTGCTATAATGTAGTGAAAAGTGGCACTTAAGTTAACTAAAAAATAGCTTATTAGCATTACTTAGCATTCCTCATTCTGACCAGTGGTGACCTCTAACTTCAATCTAGCTCATTATGATGCACCCATCATTACCCATTTGTTTCAGTGAGAGTGGCTTTTTAGGGTTGCTGAAGGACAAATTTCCCATAATATGGCAAGTGCTAAAATTCAGGAATAGAATTCAAAATGTCAAGTCTCTTAACAAAGGGCAAGGTCATGCCAAAATATCTCTTTCAGATGCAATCAGTGGCTTATAGTGGTGTATAGATGGAACTTTAACGTTAGAGACACCATCACGTTCTCTGTTACTCCAGAGACTAATCTCACTCAGCTCTTGCTTGTAAACACGCCACACTTTTTTACTCACCTGCTTGTGTCAGACAGTCATCACCTGCTAGACAGATAAGGGCAGTCTGACCTCAAAAAAGTTGTCAGACAAAAACCTGATCGACCTTACGATGGCATGTTAACTTTTTTCTCCAATATTGAACTATTGAATTAATCCATAATACATGATGGCACAAATGAATTAAAGTTGCAATTGATTTATGAGTACACAATGACATGATGCCAACATAAGTCCCAACATAATAATCCTTTCCTCTTGTGCCACTGCAAGGATAATATGCTTCCTAATTATGATGATCATTTCAATTCTGGTTGGTAAATGTAATTTTATTACTCCAGTTAAACTAACGTTGTGTGTTTGCCCCATTCACCAGAGAATAGGAATAATATTCCTGTGACAGCGATTTATAAGCATGAACTTATACTTCAGAGTGTTCATTCATTTGTTTCTAGCTTTGCGAGAACCTTGTTCATGTTCCCATATCTATATTGAATGGGCAAAGATCATAAGAATAAAATGTGAATTCTGTTTGAGTCTTCTAACCCAAGGCTACAAGAAAAATATCTGTGCATATCTAATAGCAACCTCAAGCTAAGAAAACATTGCTGATTAGGCAAATGTTTTTTGTAAACATGTTCTTAAGGGATTTGAGATAAAACATGTTCATATAAATATTTTATGAATGGGGACCAATGTTTTCAAAGGTAAGAGTGTAATTTTCCAGTATCTAATTAGATAGAGCTAAACAGAGGGAGAGCAAGATTAGCTGATTGTTTTGAGTAAATTCCACAACATCCTGCTCTCCAAACTGCTTGTCCACGTCTCATTGGATTTTACTCCCTGTAGAATGTGTGATGCATTTAGATGATTGATAATTTCACGGTGCAGAATATGACCTTATGTTACCATTTAGACAAGTGCCTGCTTTCCAGTGAGATTTCTATCAGAATTCTGCCGGTGGTTTATGGAGGTGTAAGAGGTCCTGCTTGGTTCCATTTGATAGGAGCAGCAACTCTTCCTCAGCGAGGCATGACAATCGCAAGGGCTTGCCAACACAACATTACATCACTATGCCAACCTCATTCCTGAATAACATGCAAGACAACTGATCACTGAGTCTCAACATCAGCTTCTAATCACTTTGTTATGTTTCAAGTAGCAAAGTTAAATAGGAATTATTTGAAAAGCATTAGCGGAGAAAAATGCATTGCTTGGTTTTTGGTAGAGGTATCTGCTTTCTGTTTTCTTTTGTGTGATGAAAAGGAAAGAAAGTGTTGTGACCTGCTAGGACACCCTGCCCTCACACACTTATAGTTCCAGATTGAGGACACGCCTGAAAGTGTTTAAAACCCCTGGACACTCCTGTGACCTGCAGCAAATTGCAATTTTCAGAAGACTAATTTATTACTGTGAATGTGTATGTGCATGCGTGTGTTTGTGTGTGTAGATTTGTGTGTGTGTGTGTGTATGTTTGTTGCCGACCTCCAAGGGCTGCATGACCAAAGTTTTACCTCTGTGAACAAGTGTGATAACGTATAATTACAGTCCGTTACACAGATTGTCAAACTACACATCACCGAGAGCCCTGTCTGACTATTCTGTTGTATTCCTGTTGACCCTAACAAAGCATGTAACTTAATGCACTGGGGTATAATGGCTGCTTCTGGAAACACACTTTTCCTTGCCAATCCCACTGGAACCTTTCTATCCAGTCTCCCCTTTTCTGTCTGCCTCTCAGCCTTCCTACTGCCTTAAAAAAATAACAACTACTAAGGGGAGTGAGGTATATTTTCTTGTGTAAAATGTGAAAAAAAAGAAGCCCTGGTTGGGAGGAATCTGTTGAGGGGGGGTTGAGACAGAAGGCAGACAGACAGACATAGTCAGGAGCAAGATGCTGAGGTTTTTGGGGTCTTTGTTTGTACTGGGGATTTTATTGTGAGAGAAGGCGTGTTTATCTCTCTTGGAAATCATCGACCCATCCAGAAAAATCACACAGTTACAGTGATTGCTTTCTGGTGGCCTTTCTTTCACCTTTCCTCAATTGTTCTTTTTATGTTTGTCTCCTGTTTTCCTCATTATCCTTTTTGTGGCAAAAAAAGTTCACAACTTCTGTTGATGAGTATGTGGTTCATGAATGGGCATAAATAACATACAAAAACACAACAACAGCTGTGTAACTCCAAACTCTTAGCAACATCAAACTTCTTGAAAGTTTCATGTTTTGGAGAAAGACAAGAGAGGGAGAGGGAGAGGGAGAGCGAGAGACAGAACCATTGTGGTGGTGGAAAATTAGTTTTTAAACTGCAAACTGTCAGATTTCTACACAGTGGGACAGAGAATGACGGGGCTTAAGCTGGAGAATAGTACAAGGCAGGATGCGGGTGGGAGGTGTGGTGGTAGAGACAGAATTGTAACAATTCCATTTAATCTTTACTTCACACCCACACCCAAATTGTTTGAATGTGATGCAGTCAGGTGCTGAAATCATCTGTTTGCCTCGGTATTATAACTTAACTATAAAAATAATCAAAACAAAATACACTAGAACACTAATTTCAAACTCACTTGACTGACTAGTTGACCATACAATCCACACAATGTCAAAAACAGTCAACCTACAATCAAATAGCACCTCATTTCATGGGTGTCAATGCAGTAGCCTACTTGGGAGGAGTTTTGCCACTTCAGTTGTTTTTCTCATTTACGATGGTGGATAGGGTGATAAGGTGTGTTGTGACACTTTGTCCATGGTAGAGTGATACAGGCCTGTGATTCTTATTATAAGGGGCTATGAAAGAAAAAAGCACTGCAAGATCAATTCCCCCTTCAAACACAGATATTGTCTTTATCTTGACTTCTGGTTGACTTTGGTTGTCTTACTACCCACTAAAAGGTTACTACTAATGATGTTGTTGTTGAATCAATTCTGCAAGGTTTTAGCCATTTAGCCTTAAAAAGGCAACAGACAAAAGACATGTAGTATTCCCTCTTGTCTACACACTGGATGCAGCCTCTCATGTCTTCCCAGTGGCTTGTAAAGCCCCTTTCACAAAGACAAGCAAATAAAAAAAGCTTTATTTACAAATGCACCATTGGTTGTCTCAGAGCCATCGGTGTTCCATCAAAATGCCAGCTTATAGCCTATAATCCCCAATTACCCCTGGGGATGAATAAAGTATCTCTATCAAACAAAGCATAGAGGGTGAATGTAAATGAGTGCGATGGCAACCCAGAATTGTGAGTGAAGAAATATTGAATTTTTTTCATAACACTTTTGCACAGCAATAAAGGTAGCTTCAATATAGTTTCATACAGTCAAAAATACTGGTTTGACTGTATACCACAGAATAAGAAACCATTAAAAGAGCAGTTTCAAGTCAGATCTTTCCCTCTACGTGAAGGGTATGTAATTATCTTGTTTATCTTAATTCTCTTGTTGATTCTAAATGTTTTTCTGTTATTTTCTCCCTCCAGCGAGTCATAATGTTCCCTCTTCTGTCTCATGCACTCACTCTGACCTCACAGGCAGCACAAACAGGTTTCACTTTCATTCACTCCATTTCCATTAATGAATTCTTTGGCTTTATCATGGCCTTTGTTGTATTTTATTCAGTTATTAGTACAATTAATCTTACCAAAGAGCTCTGGTACATAATGACCCAGATTCTGGGTTTATTTTCGTGATGTGCCTTAAAAATCCTGAAGTTCTGGAGTTTGATAACCTGCTATAGTATAGAACCATCCAATCTGTTGTCTGTGGACTTCTTGCTTCAATGCCAGCCCCCTGGGAATTTATTGTTTGGTTTCAGGGATTCGGTGCAGTGAGGAAGCACTAACCCAACAGATGAGAACCTCGGGCTCCAACTGTCTCATTTCCATTATGAGACACAACTCAATCCTGTGTCCGACCCTTTACTCAAACCTTTTCCATCTGTTTTTCCCTCTGCCAATCTGTAAATGTGTCTCCTGAATGTCATCCATTGTTTAGGTTGAATGTGCCTTAAACAGAATAAGAGACAGGCTTACCACAGAGCTTATTATGGAATTCCTTTATAGCCATCAACTACTGTCATCATCTAACAGACACCGGACCCATAGTGACGACAGCTCAATCTATCATACTAATAACACTTCCTGATGCTGAGGCATGATTCTTCTTCATGCATCCACACATATGCACACTCACCCACTCACTCACTCGCTCACAGATTATGTATAATTACATTTAAGAGGGTTTGTAATTTTAACAACCTGCCCACAGACAATGAATGTGTGGTGGAGGTCAATGATGGCATGGGATGATGAATTTACATTAAGTGTGTGTACGTGTGTATGTGCATGAATCCAGTATTAGTAAGACTATGGGCTATAAGTAACAGGCATGCTAATTACTGCTGTGCACAAAAACTTAATGGTCACAGCTTACTCCAGTTTGTGCTTGGTTCATTAAGACCACTCAGTCTTCAGGCACAAGCCAGTCGCAATTTTCCAATTACAATACCTGAGGCGCAACCATAGTCCCACAGACCACAGAATTTCTCTCAAAGCAACAGCCAGGTGAGAGAGCAGACGGATCTCCCCACTGTAGCTGAGCCAGAGGACAGGAGACTGGGCGGGTATGACATGACTCCTCTTGGTCAGAGGTTCCAATTTGTTTTTTTATTTCATCAAGCTGTGATAATATAATATGACTTGGCAATCTATAATTTCTTTTAATCCTCTGACATTTGAAAGAGAGCACAAAACACCCTCTCTCTTATTTATTTTGTATTATTCTCTTTCTTATTTTCTCTCTCTTCCTGTTGTGCCTTTGAACAAATAACACAGCAGCCATGGCTTTCTCAGGGTGTGAAGTTAAGACGTGCAGTTAAGATGTGTGTTTTGGTTTAGGAAATTGATGGAATTGATCCATTTCATTAATCTCCTCCTCCCACTCTTCAAAATACACATTAATTGGATCAAACATGATAGAAAGTCTCCTGCCAGGAGTCTTCCCCATTTACGTGCAAAATGCTTGAGCACACAGGTTAGTAGATCAGAATCTGCACTTTTTACACATGCACCTTCATTAGCACCACCATGAACGCTCAGTAAAAATGTCCCTATGTTAGTCCCCACTGTCTGTTCAATTTCTTCATTATCTCTTTATTATCTCTATACTGCCTGTAGTGGCATTAGCAGCAGCAGCTTGTGTTTCAACAAAGTAATAAGAGGAGAATTGAGCAGTGGTTTGGAACAGTTTTTCATAAGCTTCTGTGTAATGATGTGGTTGAGAAATGTGTACTTTATGTAGAGAAAAGTATATTCTCTGTATAGGTGCACTCTTCTTTTAAACTGCTGCTGGAATACTCCTTCAGAAATACATTAGCACACAAACAAACACGCTCTTGAACATTGTGAACATTGTGATGCGAGTGCTGTAAACACAGAAAACAGTGTTATATATAGTATGATGTCATCATTACACAACGCTTGTCACATTAGTTTTACCCAAGGTCTCTGCCCAATCTACTCGACCTCAAACAATAAGCAGCATAATAAGCATACTTATTTTTTTAAGGGATTTGAAAGAGAATTGCAAACTCTGCAGCAGCGTATTTTCAGTGACATATGGTGCTGCTAGCATGGCATGGCAGGGCAGAATCACATTGAGACCATGAGTTGCTCTCCTTGTGGCTAATTTCAGGTTCACTTACTCAACCATCCCTTTCCATTAGTCATCACAATTATCTCCACTTAAGCACGCTCTGATCGACAGGTCTATACTTGGAATATAAGTATGCCAAGGATGTTCATTATAACCACTCTTAATATGAGCAGTTATAGGGGTAGTGATGGTCATCAGTTCCTGCTGTCACAGATACCATTAATTTTGACATTAAATATCACAAAGTCTAACTAAATGCTATCTGTAAGACTGCGGAAAAGTGATACTACTGAGTTTGATGGGAGGTTCCGATTCATGGCTTGGATGTGTTGGATAGATGTTTTAAAATGAAAAGGCCTTCCTTGACATAGATGAAATAGAAATGAAAGACCTTTACCTGTAATTACACCTGCACCAACAGCCATTCCCTGCATGCTATCCTGACGTTAGGGATTATGGCTCTTGAAATCCACTAGATCTGTGAAAAATGATAAATACAGTGATACAAACTGAAATCCTTTCACATCAGATGTTCTCACTATCAGCTGGCCTGCCAGTGACACCATGTCAGCAACTTAAAAAAGAAAACAAAAGAAAAACTTACATACATACATACATACATTTTTGCACCTAAAGTGACATTCTAGCAGAGAGCATAACTATTAAGTAGTGTGGACGTGAGAGATAGGTCTTGAGTAGCTGATAGTGGTAGTAGTATTAACTGAACACAAAAAGGAAAATGGAGAACAGAATTTGAACAAGTGCACTAATGAACATGATAATGGTGCGCTCCTTTAACTGTGGGTTCAAGGAGGAGTGAAAGGGGCTGAATGAAACAAAGATGGCATGTTTAAGGATGAGAAGATGGCAGGAAGAAGCTGAAGGAGTAGAGAAAGTGAAGAATTATTAATAGTGGAAGCTATTTGTTGAGAGACTGTCCTGTGGTCCTGGCTCTATTTAATTACGGTCTTGTGTGTCTGATGAATCTCAAGTAAGTTTGTAATACCAAAACCGCCCATGGTCTCCCACGCCAAGGCATTAATTAGGTACATTCTGTATGTACAGCCAACACTTTTTGCTTTTCTTCCCTACCATTATGCTGAATTTCAGAGGTGGAAAGAATATGAAAATATTCTTCTCAAGAAGAAGTACTGTTACTTTGCTGAAATCTTACTTAAGTAGAAGTCAAATTACTTACAAAGTACAAAGTAACTGAATTACTTTGATAAACCAGTGTTGCATGCTCGTCACCATGCAATGCAAAAAGGACAAGAGGACTAAGAAGAAATACTTTACAAAATAAAGTACATTAATTACATTACTGTAGCTTGACGGATGGGTTTCTGGGCTAATATTAACTAAGCTACTATTGTGGATAAATTTGAACATTTAATGTTACAGCTACTTAACTTAAATGTTTCCTCCACATGCTTCTGCAGGTTTAATGCAGATGCAATTTAACCATTGTCCGGTTTCTGATGCTTATGGAGCCTGTGGCATTTGTACTCTGTAATGGATGTGATTTAAAATGTAATCTAGTAAAGTACTTTAAAATATGTCAAAACATACTAAAAGTAAAGTTACTGACTTACTAATACTAATACTATTACTAATACTAAAAATACAAAAAATGTACAAGTACACATACCCTCCCATACTGAGCAATATACTTCGCCAGTTGGTCCTTTAGACAGCGGTTCAGTCTCTCCACCATTCCATCACATTGTGCATGGTAGGGGAAATGCGTATTTTTCAATGCCCAGCATGCGGCATAGCTGATCCGACTCAGGGCTACAGTAGCTGCATGCTGATCTTTAAGGGGGTAAAGATTAACATAGCGTGTAAAATGGTCCATCACAACTAAGACATACCTATTGCCTTGGGAAGTGACTGGCAGTTCTGTAAGGTCTGTAAGTCCTTTATTCAACATACCAGCAATTTTGTGGTCATTCCTGGCCTGTATTTGTATTATATATATTATATATATATAATATGGTCCTGTAAGTGATACAGTAAGCAACTACAACTCCAGGACAATAGGAGAGTGTGCATGCACAAAGAATAAATAATAAAAATTCTCCCCCTCAAGACAATGATTCAAATGAACTCTGGCCTCAGACTTCTGCAGAAGTCTCAAAAAGACCTAGAGGGGTGTTTCAGGATTACTTTCACTCTTCGATCATCACCACATATTCCCTCTTGCCTTCATCAGTCAGGGAGAAGGAGAATGGTTGGAGAGGGTAGGAGATGTTCTGTAGCTAATGCAACACGTTTTTCATAGAGCTGACTTCATATTATTGACTTCCTGTCTCCACCAAGACTCTGTAATGTGTAGCAGTGTTTCGGTTTCGGAGTCCCTGGGAGCACCATGTGACAAGTAATGTGACCTGCTCCACTGCAGTCCCAAATGCACCCTGCACTGCTGTTCCAGGAGAGCATTGGGGTTGACACTGATCTGGCTGTCCGCCCCACTGAATGACTTGGCTAACCACTATACTAGTTGTACAGATAGGATAACTGCAGCTCGATTACACTCAGATCCGTTTGTCTCTTTATTTCACTCATCATTAGTGCTCTTGTTCAAGTTCAAGCTTCTTCATGAACAGAATGCCCTTTTCTGCTCAATCTACCCCACTTCTCAAGCACTCAAGACTTGATTCTCTTACTATGTCTCCCTCTCTGCTTTCCACAAAAGTCTCTCTGTCATACATGCACACACGCTAACGTTCTCATCACTCACACACACACACATACACTCCAAACTGCCGTCAATCTCCTTACCTCTCTGATTTGTCTTTACCAAATAAAACTAAAAATAAAATATATTTTTTTCTATCCATACTGTTTTCATCCTAAATCTCTTTCTCTAAATCACTCCTGCTTCCCCCACTGCCACGTTTTCCATTAATACTCTCCATTCTCTAACCATTCATTTCTTTCAACCATGAGTCTTTTCCCCACTTCTCATGGCAGACGGACATACAGAGAGGCAGACACACTAACAAGGAAATTGACAGGCAGTCTCCTGGACAGGACTTCAGTCTGCAGGGTTGGAAAAAAGATACATAATACTAATAGGGCAGCCAGAGAAACACATAAACCAAGAGCTTTGATTTGGTCTGATACAGGCTTCTCCTTTACCTCATCAGACACCCTTCTGTCTCTCACCTCATTCGATCCCCCCATGTCCTCATCCTCTTTATATTTACTGCACATTGACAGATTAAGTTGGACTTGAGCCATAAGTCATTCATTCTAATTAAATACCACTGCGAAAATGGCAAATGTTTTAAATACAGTCTGCAGTCTTTTGGAGATGGCCAGAATTTAATTAGCATTCTTAATTAGAGACTCTTTCAACGGAGACACAAAATTACATTTTCAAGACTTGTCACTTTTAATTGCGAAAAGTTTTGTACGTCTCCGCCCTCTTCTTCTGTGTGTATTTCTGTCAGCCTCGCTCTCTCTCTCTCAGCTTCTCTCTGGAGAATCCTTCTCTCGTTCTCTCGTTCAACACATACCCTGATCACCCTGAAACACTTGAATGAGTAAATGTGAACTGCTTACAACTGACCCAGGGTCATCATTTATCATGCTAACAATCAGACCTCTATGGAGAACACACATAGCGAGTGTGTGTTTGTGTGCGTGCATGTGTGTAAATATATATGTATGTGTGTCTGTTGGCTCTACAGTATGGTTAATGGGCTGACTCCTAATTTCTTCATTACTGGGACTCTTTCTAATTATGAATGAATTTAAGTTTGCGCCTTACATTTCATGTGATGTGTAAGAGTTGACGGCAATTGTGCAGTCATGATGCTTCTCAGTAGTTTGCACATCAAAGCGACCGGGGTGGGGGGAAAGTAGCTAGCGATTTTTGCTGGACAGCCTGGGTAGCTACTTGTTCCATTTCAGGAAGCTATTACCTTTGCTGCACCACATTACAAAAGAATGATCTAACTATATATATCTATCTAATATTATCTAACACCTTTAAGTTTTACACACAAAAGACTAAATAAGCCATCATCAGAACGTAGCAATCAGAGTAGTAGAGCATAATAGACAATTTTAGCTCACTCAGAATTGCATTGAAAGACATTCTGAGTAAATGTGATTGTGTTTAGGTTATTTAACCATGTTTTATGTATGAATTTTCCCCATGACCGTTTTTTGTATGCCTGTTATGAAAAGCTCCAGAACTACTTCTGATTATGCCAAGATGAAGCTTTGTTTACATTACGTATACAATATGTAGGACACACTGATGTGCTTGAGCAGCAGAATGGAATCAGGAAGCGTGACTCATTCAGTCAGGACAAGCAGAAGGTCTCATGCTGAGTGTGAACTCCACCCATTTACCATGCCACCTGTCTCATCGCCACCTTTACTTGGAAACGTATATGTATATGTGTGTGATTGTCCATATCACCCCAAGATACATGGATTTACATTTACACCAGAGTCATACAGCCAGTCAATGCTGGAAACCTCTATTAAGCCTAATGCAGCTGGGTTGAATAAATCATAGCTGAGACCTGGGTCTGTGCCGCATCAAAATGCATCCACTTGCATAGTAAAGCTGACAAGACTTAATTTTAGGTCCTTAGCCAGCAAGACTTTCGTGGTCAAAATTCTCATTAAAGCACATGTACTTGACTTCATTTTCCTCACAGAGACATGGTTAGGTCAAACTGGGGCAAGTGCAACTGTTCTCAAACTATCACGCAGGATAAGAGGGGTTGGGGGGGTAGCTGTTTTGTTTGTTGTAAGCTGTGTTTTGGTGATTTCTTACTGTCTATTTTGATTTTTTTTATGAATTTATGAATTTCCAAAATGTACACTGATTTTGATTTTATTGTAATCTCTGGAGATTTTAACATTCACTTGGATAGACCCACAGACTCCCAGCTTGTTGGACACCTTTGGTCTCTCATGGGTCAAACCATAAGGACATACTTTAAATTTGGTTATCTCTAAAGGCCTTGACATAATAGTTACATCCATCACTGACGATGCAACACCAAATCATTACTGTATCTTTTTTGATATGACTCTATAAGTTTGGTTCAGTCAAGCACAGAGTTATTAAGAAACGTTACCTTATGCCAAAACTCATTGGAGGCCAAAGTCGACACTGCCCACTTAGAAGAACTATTGATAAGATTGCTCCAAATACTGTAGTAGAAGAGGGTCAGTAATGATGTCCACCTGTACGTATGGGAACGTATCTATGTTCCCAGGGTTCTATGTTCCCTGGTCTATGTTCCCACAGCCCTCCACATCACATCAGGGTCAAAAAGGCATCAAAAGGGTCATACCTTCAACCACCCTTAAGTGACAGCACATTTACTCATTTATTTTTACTCATTTACACATTTACTCATAAATTTGTCTTTCAAGCGATATCCTCCTCTTCACTCAGATACCCTTCCTCTTTGTGGACTACCAGCTACACTGTAGAAATGTTTCTCTGATCCATCTCTACATCACCATTGTCCACACTCTCAACATCAGGTGGCTCAATAAAGATGTTTGTATTATTAATGTTCTCTGACTGAATTTACACTTGCACTGAATTGTTTCCTCAAATGTGCCATTTTTCTCCCCACTTCTACTTCATCCTGTGACTGCAAGATTGCTAGAACTAAAAGAAAACCATTTCAGACAGGACAGCTGAAAGAAAGAACGCTACCTCAGCTACTTCAAAGGTCTTTATTTGTATAAACGTTTTGCTCTCTATTTCTCCTTAATTTAAAACCGTCCCATCGCAATTTCATTCTTATTCACGGCAAAAGTTCTTGAATAAGCGAGTATCTTTGAAAACAGCTTGTCCATTAATACCATTTCAGCTCTTGTTTACTTAACATGTACGATCATATTATGAATGTTTGTTAATATTCCACAGGTATGGACGTTAAACCTATTTTATTCTGATGCATTGAGTATAGGATTGAGGCTGTTTGCAGTTACATTGAGGGAACATAGGCCAGGGAACATACAACCCCAATCTAACCAGCCTTTTTTCCAGTTAGAAAGATCTGCTTTTTGAAGTGCTGTAACATCATTAATGGCCAATAAATTGACATCATGTGAAAGATTGAAATGCATCCGAATTTATCTCACTATTTTTAATGGCAGTGCAATGCCCAGCTCCAGTGGCCTTTGGTAACTCTTGCACTCCAATAAAGATATTTCTGGGAAGAACTTGGTGGAGGATTTGAATGTATAGACACACTCCAAATCTCTGCCTGCACACTGAAGACGTGGGCAGTCTTGATGTCTTTCAGGCAACTTTGCCAGAGCTCCTCAAAAATAACATCAGTGAACCTGGAATCCAGAAATGAAATTATTATTATCACAGATTATTGTGTGCATATGTGCTGGCTGAGAGAACCCCCTCGTAATAAGCTATCATATCATTTTGCTCTCTCCTTTGCCAATGCCCTGCTCCACTTTCTCTCCATTACTCTAACTAAAACACCAAAAACATAGCGACACTCACCTCCGACATGCCACATCTGAAGTTGTTACTCGACAAAGTTTGAATGCAACAAAGAGCAAGAGCTGCTCACTTGTGGTATATTATGCAGTGTCGGTCAGCCTTTCCATGCACTGAAAGTTCTCATCCGTCTTACAAACACATTAAGTGACACGCTTAGCAAGAACACAGGCTATGTGCTGTGAAAAAGGCACCCGTTTCATCCGCTTTTGCATGAAAGCTGCAACATACAATGCAAAACATTTCTATTTTCGTTCATCATTTTCCACCCATGGGAAATAACCACGACACTTGGGACAATCTTTTCCTTCTCACTTCGTAATCTGCCGCCATTTTCCTGAATCAAGTAGCATCCTGGGAAAGTGGTAGATGCATCTGGTTCCAGTTTGTAGATCTCAATGCATGTGAGTATGAACACTGAAAACACATACTTTCTGCAAGATCCAACGTTTTTCTTTCTTGCGTCTCACACACAGTCTCTCTCTCTCTGCAGCATTGAATACAGAAAACATTGACAGACCAGTTAGAGCCTGAAATGCAGATCTCAGTGGATCAGAGTATATTCATTAAGAAACAGTTAGATCCTGATTTCTCTCTCTGTTTAAATGCAGGAAGCATGGAGATACCATACAGTAGTTTCAGTGCATGTGAGTATGAGCATCGAAACACCCTCACCTTTTTCCAAGAGCCTTACAAATTAGTTCTATGCTTCACTCACACACGCCTCTTTGAGTGGAGACACAGAAACCATCTCTCTCTTGCTCTTTCGCTCTTAGCTGTCATTTGCAACATCCTACACAAAATTTGATGCATGTTTCACTGACAGAGCGACCTTAGAGGTGCAGTAGCTGTACACTTCACTGCTATTGAGTAATGACAGGATACCCCTAGGAAAAGTTCCTCAGTTGATATTTAGCTCATTCATAGGTAGGAAGTGTAAGACTCTAGGGAGGAGGCGAAGGATGCCCTGGATGCAGAGACGATAACAGCTATCATGAGTAACATCTCGATCCTCCCCATTTCTGAAAATAGATCTGTAATACCTTTAAATCCTACAAAACGTGATGAAATTGTCAGTAAAAAAAGTTTAATTAATTTACTCTGGCTGAAGTTAATTACACAATCGTGCAAAAAGTAAGAATCTCATGGATTCAATACATCTCCCTCATTTGTGTTTCAAAGGTTTGTTCATAAAGTGGAGAAATAGGACAGCTTCATGATCTCCAGGTATTTGTTTCTGATGTTTTCTTCAGTGCTTCAAGCCCATAGAAACATGTCTGTGGCAGCATTCAAAATTCATCCTATAGGGGACACAACAAATGCCATACATTTTTATTTCCTGGTGGATGGAATTTGGTCATATGCGGCTATATTTGATACATGAGACTGTTCACAAGGACCACAAGGGCTCTTTCCTTTCATTTCCAGTATACAGAGGCATCCTTTTAACGAAACCATCTTTGAAAATTGTAGCCCTGAGCTTTGATTACTCTGGCACTAGCTTTCTGGGTTTTGGCAATGCTACTGATGAAGTACCTGTGCAGCTTATGTTTCATGAAAAGCGCACACATCAAACTGCTTGTTCAGTTCAGGTTTAGAGGGAGGTTTAGCAGCAGGTGGGCCACATGTCCGCTGTTGAAAAGAGTTTTAAGGCAGATCACAGGTCTGTCTCTTTTCTTCCTCTCTGGGTGGTTGTCTTCTCTGTGAATCCCAGAGAATCCAGCTGGTTAGGCTGGTTCTCCCTGGCTGCGTGGACAGCAGACAAGCGGACAACTGCAGCCTGGAACTAATTCAACCATTAATTGTGTTTGACCTTTCTAGTGGGAACTTGACTGACAGCAGGCGCGCTGACAAAGAAACTGAGCTGAAAAGCTGATCTGGGAAGACCAGATCATGTGATGTCTGACATTTGTGTTGATTTACATGATGATTTGAACTTGTGTTTTTTCATTTCTTATTTGCACACTTCAGACGAACAAATTATTATTGAAGTCTTCAAAAATACAAACAGTCACCTCTCGCTGCCACTTGGGACTGCCAACAACAGATAGAAGTTACATAGTGCAGGTTTAATAATAAACAGTAAGAAATGTCAACAGTGGTAAGGTTTACAGAAAGATCTACTGGATGGTGAGAAGGAGTCCAGAGATTGTGGGGGATTCTAGGGGAGAGTTTTTGGAGTTGGTTAAGTGGGGTGAGTCCTTGGTAAAACTGACCTTACTGACATTGTTTTTGTGTTGTTTTTAGGTGTACCAAATAAACCCCTTAATGGATGTTCTTGCAAACACCAGAAATTAAGTTCATGAAGGATTTTGTTGTGTATCAGTACTTGAATAGCATTTAAAATGGCATTCAGTGTTAACACACCTAATGTGTTTACTTTTTAATACTCTGCCTACAGCAGTTCTTAGTTCCCGATGTCCTTGGTCTCAAAGCATAATCAAGGTGCTTCAAACCAATCGCTGTTAATGGTCCAGCAATTACTTTCTTTTCTGCAACAATATAGGAGTTGTGATGCATCATGTTGTGATAAAATCACAGAAGGGAGGACAGTTCCCCCGATGAAAGCAATTTATATAGCAGAATGAAATCAAATTGAAAACATAAACTGGTGTGCCATGCTGAAAGCACATGAAAATTGTTGTTTGTCTTTAAGGGTAGCATGTGAGACTTGATTGAATTAAAACACCTCAAGTTTATATATAAATCTGTACAAACTATGAGTTGATGTTTTTACGTTTGGTAGACTAACGGTGAAATAGTTAATATTTCCAAATACTGAGGGTTGCAATGGGATGCAACAATACACTATGAATGTAAGGGTATATAGTACTAGAGCAGATGAGCTCCAATACTAATGAGATACTTTATAGCAAAGTATATCAGATCTACAATGCATGCAGCATGAACATATATTGATCAGGGTTCATCTGCTTTGTGTAAGAAAGTGTCTGGAAATAGCTCCATAGCAAATAGTCAGATGTGTGAGGTATTTATTGGGGATTGAACTGAAATGGCCTAAGGGGGCTTTGGCTTTGCCAAATCTTGCATGGGTCACACTTTTATGTTAGCTAGCTGTTGAAAAAGTATGCCTGGAGAAGTTCTGGTCTTTATGGGATTTGAATTAATTCAAGAAATAACTATAAATAAGCCCCAGGAGTGCACGTGTGCCTGCACACACACACACACACACACACACACACACCCCGACTCACACACACACACACACACACACACACACACACATAGACACACACACACACGCACACACACACAACAGAACAGAGAGCGAGAGAACAAGAAAGAGATGGAGCATTGAAGGAGAAACACACATTTGGCGCTTTTCATTTTGTGGTCCCTCTATTTGAGATTTTAATTGCATTTAAGTTGAGATGAAAAAATATGTCTTACTCCAAAAGTGCACTGTACTGTGCTGTACAATTTACTTCAACTACAACTTTACAAAGGACACATGCAAAAAATTAAACATTCTCAACAAGTACACCGTATTACTTAGGTCTTACCAAGTAAGAAGTGTCAACACTTTCAAGACAGAAAAAAATGAAAAAACTTTTTATTTAAATGTTACCCCTACAAAAATCATTAAACAGTTATTTATAATTAAGTAAAGAGTCAATCACTTGGGTTGGACTCCCTTGGTTTATTGATGGCATGCTGTACTAAATTGCTTTCATCCAACAATATCAGTTTTCTCAGTGAAAACTAGCTTAGCGTGCTGCTTGCCAGGGTCTTTGGCGAATAATGTGTTTTTGTATAACAGTCGTGGATTCACACACCACATTTAATCTTTTAGCTATTGAGACAACAAAGGATGTGGAGTAGAAAGACGTTACAGGTCATTTGTTTACAGTCTTGGATGACATGACTACTGAGTGACAAGATTAATGCGAGGTTAGGTTAGTTTCAATCACGAGAGGGTAGGATTACAATTATAAAAATTTATTAACAACATGAGAAATGAGCATGAGCATAGGTTTGGTGTAGACTCCAAGAAGTATCCAGCGATAGCGTGAAGCTCCCACGGGCAGGTAGGAGTCAGGAGAACCCCCCCGGGCTGAAGAGCTAACCCTTCTGGATATCTGATGGAGCCGTGATGCTGGTGGTGGTGGGGGAGGAGGTGGTGCGTCAGTCTGGTGCGGTTTAGGCAGCTGAAATAACAGAAACACGGAAGCAGCTGAGGGTATACAAATAGAGGGAAATGGTTAGTGATTGGTTTCTGGAAAGGGAGGAAGGGGAGGAGAAAGGAGTGTGGGCTAGAGTGATTGGACGATGCAGAGCTGGGAGCGTGTTTGCTCCAGCTGGCAGAATTATGAATGAAGGAGGAGGTAGCCTTCCTAATTGAACTTACGCTAAGCTCCATTATTAAGCAAAGAACGTATGGATAACATAATTTATTATAATGCAATTGATTATTAAATTTTTGTGTGTGGATGTGCGATAAAGTCTGCTTGAGTCGTTGTGTGGGTCAATCTTCATAATAAAAAGGTATATTAATAACTGCTCATATCAGGTGAGAAGATTTGATATGACTGTTATTGTTTTGAATAAAATAGCATTACACAGGCTACTTTATATAATATTCTGTGCTATTTTCGATAGTATTCTGTGCTATTTTCTATAGTATTTAGTATAGTATAGTGTTTTTCTAACTGTTTAAACTAAAACTTGATTAAAGTATTCCTGTACTGCATCAAAGGCCTGATTAAACTTAACATATCTATTCAATGAAATAGCAGGGTAATTAAACTAAATCAATTAATACAATCAAGTGAAATCAACTAAATATGGCAAGTGGCAGGTGAAATCCTGCTTAATGTAGCAGCACCACAATTACAATCAATAGCTGCAAAAATAGCTCCTCCTCCTAGGCAAATGTTTTATACATGAAAATGATATGTTGCATCTATAAAGCTTTAAGTAAAAACGTTTTCAAGGCATTGCTTAGTAACTATGCTTGCAAGGTGTTATTGCCTGCAAGCAACAATTGACAAGGATATTGAGAGATAATGGGCTTGTAAATATGCAGACTTGAAGGATATTATCGACTTTATTTGCAGGTTGGTACCGTTTCTCTGTCTACATATTAATTTACTTGATGTGCACTTTAGTTTTTATACCTAATCACACACTGTTTATACAACATGAGCTCACGCTTTATATAGAAATACTCAAAACACATTTTCTCCTTACAGGATGACCAATCTTATGGGCCTTACCTGGCCTATAAAGGTTACATGCACAGTTCAACAATGTGTTTATCCTTTACACAATAAATGATATATGCTACATTGCTTAGGAGTAACATCACAAGTTTACAAAAGACAGCTCTCAGAGGAAACATTGGATTACTGTGCTGTAATATTAAAAAATAAAACCAATAAAAGAAGCATTTACAATTTGATTTGTGAGAGGAGTGTAAACTGATTTGTGGCTCACATGGTTTCACTCCTACCCAGTTCATTTGGCAAAAGGACTAGACTACAATAGACTATATGCCAACAGGTGTTTTTTATCCAGGCAACTTTTTGTGTAGTCTAGTGGGTTCTTGCACAAAAATGAGCTGCATTAAAAGTAGTCTAAATGAAATCAAATGGATTAAAAGTTTTGGTCTTCAGTTTTTAGGCTTGTTTTCCTTTACAGCCTCCTGCCAGTACTGAACACGCCTTGTATTTGCTTTGGCTTATGTTTTTATGATAGACTTTAGATCAAGT